>JAECUM010000723.1:0-88549 GCA_016617855.1 Megalonaias nervosa
TAATAATTCTCCAGAAATAATTAATGAAGCAGCCGATACCTGTAGACGATTATTTACAGGAGGTATCATGGACATTGATGTTTATCAGTCTCTTATTAACGAAATTGCCGATGACTACTACAGTGACTAAGTACGTAATTAAATACAATTACTATAATAAAATGATTGTACATAGTACTCAACGTGGACCAACTATGGTCAGGGCAATAAACTCCACGATTACCAGTATACAAGACAACCTACGGAGATGGACTAGGTGATGTTGTTCAGGGTCTATTTAGAAGGATAGCCCCAAAAGCAATACCGATCGCAAAGCAACTGGGTATGAAAGCTATTGATGTTGTTCGTGAAAAAGGTATTGGTGCTATGGGTAATCTCGCTGGTAAAGCATTTTCAGCGATTAAAGATAGGCTAGCACGATTAATACGACGAAAACCTCAACCTGTAAAATTACCTAGTACTGAAGTAATGCCTGCAAATGTTAGTAAAATAATAAATCAACTTGCGAATCAAAAGCTATCAGAGTTGGCTGATGTACCAATGTCAGAAAAAGAAAAAAATATAACCGCTAGTCTGATAGCAGGAAGTGGTCTCACTTCCCGAAGTGGTCTTCGTTTTAGACGATAATAATTATAATAAAGATGTTCAAGCGAATATCTGATCCCGCATTTGACATGGACGCACCAGTACTTAAAGATGAGTCTGTGCGTGATTATCAATATTATTCTTATGATGCTCGAACTCCAGATCAGCGTGGACGAATTGAACTACAAGTTCAGGATACAAGTAGGTATTTCCTACCCGCTGAGGCTTTTATTGAGGTTGAAGGTGAAATTTTAAATATCGCTAATCCTGCAGCACCAGTAGCATATGGAGACGATATTAGTGTCGGTTTTGTTAATAATGGTATTATGGCGTTATTTGATAGCGCTACGTACATGATTGATGGTAAAAATATTGAATCAATTCAGAAAGACGTTGACGTTGCAACGACAATACTTGGCCTTGCAAGATACAGCGACGATTATTCAAGATCAGCTGGCCCGTCAATGATGTTTGTAAAAGATACTTCTAATTCTCCAGAGTACCAACAATATGAAATAAGACGGCCAAGAAATTTTGCTAGAAACGCCGATGCTGATGTACAAAGTATGATTATTAATGTAGATCCAGATTTTAACTTGGGATTTAGATCACGTCGAGCAATGTTGCGTGGTGGAAGAAGAGCATTTTCATGTGCCATTCCACTATCACATATTTTTGGATTTTGCAGAAATGTCAGAAAAGTCATTTTCGGAGCTAAGCACACAGTTGTACTTGTACGAAAAGCAACCGACGATGATGCAATCTGGCGACCCGCTGGTACTGATCCTGGTAGAGTAATTCTGACAAAACTTTCATTATGGATGCCGGTGATGACTCCAACAATACCTAAAGAAGAACATCTACTCTCTTTTATGAATCAAGGTGGTAAATCAGCGTTGTCATGGTTAACAATGACCACAGATGCTGTTCAGAGCAATTAATGGTTTATTTACATGGCAAATAGCCTCTCAACAGGGAATATCCGCACCACGACATATATTTATTGCATTTCAAGATGTTGCACGAGTAAACAGTCAAAATCTTAGTATTATGATATTTGACAATCTTGGTGTTTCTGAAGTTTCTTTAAGAATAAATGGACATCAAGAACCATCCGAGGATATTTTATTGAATTTCGATCAAAATCATGTAGCACGTGCATATCATCGTCTAATGACGTTCATGGGTCGTGATCAAAATATTGATACTGGTTTACAAATATCACAATTGGATTTTACAACCCTATATCCAATTTATTACTTTTCGCTCGAACATTTAGATTTAGCCAGACAGTCAGTAGTTGATATACATTTTCGAGCTCGTGTTAACAGAGATGTTGGAGCTATTGCCAATTACAGAGCAATTGCTGTCATACTCAGCGATAAATCGATGTTACTTGAAGGTGTTGGTGGACGAATGCGAGCAGTTGATGCGCCAGTA
Organism: Megalonaias nervosa; assembly: GCA_016617855.1. Taxonomy (NCBI): domain Eukaryota; kingdom Metazoa; phylum Mollusca; class Bivalvia; order Unionida; family Unionidae; genus Megalonaias; species Megalonaias nervosa. The sequence goes on from JAECUM010000723.1 coordinate 2,026, forward strand.
GAAAACATGTAATTAGATCGTTTATGAATATTATAATGTCGTATAATCACGTTAGTGTTAGTCTGACTCCTGGTCAGATTAAAAGGATACAATCAGCATCAAAAAATAACTGTGGATTAAAAATATTGCTAAAGAAAGATCAGATGAGCGGTTCAAATAAATTATCTCTTACAGAACGTCAGCTCGGGTATTTCAATGAATCCAAAAAATCAAATAAAGGTATAAAACTTAATCTTTCTGCGGGTGCCATTAAAGATATATTAAGACGGGTGGTATATTTCCACTTCTTGCAGCAATACCAGCATTAATAGCCGCTGCAGCCCCAGCTGTTGCAAAAGCAGCTGCATTAGGCGCTGTTGGAACCGCTGCTGGAATGGCATTAAAGAAAGCAACAGGAAAGGGAATCAAAAAAAAGGGAAGGGGTCTAAGATTACCAGGGACTCCACATTCATGGTACGGAAAGGGACTAAGATTACCGGGGACAGTTTACTGATATCTCCTATGTCCAATTTTGATTTACTAGATGCTGCTAAAAATTAAAAATAAAAATTTTTAGAGGAGTTTTCATGCGTGATCAATTACCAAAACAACCAAATAACATTGAAACAGGTATTATTAATCTCGATGAAAACTCTGGCCCAGGCACGCATTGGGTCGGATATGCAATTGATCCACGTGGAATTATTTATTTTGATTCATATGGACTAGCTCCACCAAAAGAATTCTTAAAGTATATTAGCGGCGATCAAAGTATTCCAATATGGTATTCAACGTTACCTACACAAACATTAACTGATCCACCAATATGTGGTCAGGGAAGTACTTAACGTACTTGATGCTATATCAAAATCAACAAAACCACCCCACAAAGTTGTACATGAATATACTACGACGTCACATTTAAACAGACATTAGTAAATATAATGGTGGATATTTATGGAAGATCTTCTCGTGGTAAAGGTCATCAGCAAGTTGATTTATCTAAATATACAACTCTCGATCAGCTCAGAAATGAGATTGATGATTTATTAAATATAACCAGTGTGGATCAAAACGAAGTAGTTGTTTTTCAGGATAAAGAAGGACGATTAAAAACTAGTAATATACAACTACCAGATGTAATTATACGAGTTCCTAATGCGGTTGTTAATAATATAGTTACTTTTACTGATCAGGGTAAAATACAAGATTCCGGTACGTCAGTCAACGATTATATTAAGAAAGCTGGTGATTCATTTACAGGTGGTATTATTATGAATCAAAATAAAATTATAGACCTTGGAAACCCAACCACAGATACAGACGCTGCAACAAAAAAATATGTCGACGATCAAGAATCTAAATACGTATTGGCCAATGGCGGTATAATGCGTGCATTTCTCAACATGAATAATAATGGTATTAATAATCTTAGAACACCGGAATATGATTTTGATGCTGCGACGAAGAAATACGTCGATGATAAGGAAATCCTATTTCAACTTCGTTAAAAACAATCGGTGACGAAATTACTACACTTAGTGCTAATTTTACTAATCACGTACAAACTTTTTTAAATTTTCGTAGAAATGTAAATAAAACCATTAAAGATTTTTTTGGTGATCCACCAACCGTTGATATAAAACTCTCCGACGTTAACGTGAAACTTAATGATATTGTCAGTGGAATACCTAATATTGTTCAAAGAACTAATCTGATTAAAATTCCACACGGACAAATTAAAAATGTCGTGTACACAGTAGCATCAGGATCATCAACATGGACACCACAAAATATTACACTCGAACATACCGCAGAAGTACCTGGGTTATACAGGTTATCTATATACGATTCGGAAATTAATGCGGCAACTTCATTATCACCGAATGAATATCGTAATCCTCTATTGGTGATGCTAACCAAGAATATGAAAGAAATCTTTACTCTGACATCAACGGAAATATCTCCGAGACGTTACTGGTGGTGCCTAGAATTCGTAACTGAAACTTAATTAAATGACGTTGTTAGTATAATGGATCAAACTCAGTCTCGCATTGACGTTCAACGTTACAGATGCAATCAGGTATGTGAGCGTCTCACTAAATTAAATAATTTTATCGACTATTATAACACGAAAATAAAAAAATACAAAAGACGTATAGTTGTCATCGATGTAGTTGTTTACTCGGTTTCTGCTGTTATTGCTGGAACAGGATTATTATTATCAACATTGACGATGACAGCACCTACTGTTATAACCATTATTGTTTCAGCATCAACGACTATTGCTGGTGTTCTCGGTATTATAGCCAAAAAGATAGATACTTGTACAAATGCTAAACTGCACGATTATATGATTAAATTACATACAGTGGCAGATGCATGTTCTAAACTATCTTTGTACGTTTCTTCGTGTGTCAGTGATGGTGAAATATCCGATACTGAATTTGCGATGATGATGATGAAAACCTATGATGATGCTTTTAATATGATCGCTAATGATTTTAATGAATTAAATAATAATAATAATAATAATAATAATAATAATAATAATAATAATAATAATAATAATAATAATAATAATAATAATAATGACAGACAGGGAGTTACTTCAGCAGATCGTCACTAATACAACTCCGTCAAAAACTACGATGATATCGTTAAGTTCGACCAATCCGGAATTTAGTGTCAATTTTCCAACATCAATTCCTGCAAAAGAAATAGCATTAGCACAGTTACGGGTTTATTATAGCTGGCCAAATATTAGATCAAAATCATTTGGTGGACTACAGCCAAATAATTCATTAGTATTCACTAATAAGAATAAGCCTGATGGAACTCCTGATTGGCAGGTAGTTGCTATTCCAACGGGTAGTTATCAAATAGAACAGATTAATGATGAGTTTCAGCGCAGAATTAAATCTATTACAGGAAAAGAATCAAAAATAGCAATTACTGTCTACGAACCAACACTATCTGCGGTTATTGAAATAAATTCCCCTGATTACTCTGTAGATATTTATCAAAGTTCGATTAGATCAGTATTAGGATGGCCTGAAGATCCACCGGTTTATCAAGGACCACCAGAACCACAACAATCTGATTTCTTCGTAGATGTTGAAAAATTTATAAAACCTCCAGAATATCGAAAAACGTATCCGTTTATAGAGACTCCGGATGCTTATCGTGGTTATGCACAGCATACTCATTTTATAGATTTCGTTCGGGGCAAAGGTACAAGAATAGCAACAATTGATGTTGAAGAAATTAATTCAAAATCAAGACCAATTAAATCTGAACACGGACGTATACTTAATGATCTAAGAAATTTATTTTCCAGCATTAGCGCTTCCTACAACGATGACTTAAAAAAATCAAATAATTGAAGCAATACAACATTTGAATCAGGTTGCATCAGACTTAGAATATGTAAATAAGGCTATCGTTGATAGAGAAAAAACATTAAACGTACTGGTAGATATATTTCATAGTACTTATATAGTTAATGAAGATGATCCTATTCAGCGTGTAAGCTATAAACGCTTATTTAAAACAGTATTTCTTAAATATTATGGAATCACAGAAGAACAGCTACCAACATTTGTAATTCCTGGATTTAACTCTGAAGAGCTAAAGAAGTCAGTTAATGATCTTATTGATGAACACTTTAAAAGAATATATGATTCATGGAAAAAATTAATACCTACACCAACTATTCTTAAATATAATAATGATCCACATGGTGGAGGTCGCCATATCTCACCTGATATTGTTAATATAACATCTACGATCGCGGTCAATCTAGTATGTGACGTAATTGATGACAGTTATCAAGTAGATCTTTCAAAAGTCTAACCAGGCCCAACAGGGGTATATACTATATACATTCAGTCCTAAAGATCCATCCGGGTGGTTAATTGTATCTGAGCCAATTAATCCAGTTTATCTACGTGTACATAATCCATTATTATCAAGAATAAATTTCAAACTTACTGACCAGGCAGGAAACATTTTGGATCTAAGACAAGAGTCTCTTAATATTAATTTGTATATACGCTCATAGAACGTCTGATTAAATAATCAGGGGACAAAAAAATAATCTGATGAGTAAATACATGAATAATAATCAATTTCTATGATTAAATCAATTGTATATATAATAAAGCGAGATAACTCGGCTATCTCTCTCTGCGGAGTAAATTAAACGATTATTTCCCTTACTACTACGTCGTTACCTGTACAAACCCAGTTGTATAGCGTATTAGTCCGTCTGTCTGTTACCTTAACGAACTATAACTTATACGTGCAAATTATTTTATGAATTTTGAACAATTGAAGTATAGTTCTACATTCTATTAGTAATACAAGTCCTGTGAGATAGCGCAAATATATTATATATACTTAAATTTAACTGTATTATTGATAAGAGAGCAGTGGCCGAAATGGTAAGACGGTTGGACGTAGATCGAAGTTGTGCAGACTCTCGTGTGTTCGAGTCTCCAAAAATGCTAAAGATATTATCTTGCATTTGGCGACTGATGCTATTTAATTGGGGGAACCCGGAGAATTTCCTCGATATCCACAACAGACAAAATACACTCTCCTACCATACACCCTTGAGGGAAGTACCTTTTACACTCCCCGGGGTTTTGTATGGGGGGGGGGAGAGTGTACAAAATCTATTGGACGTAGACAAGATTCCTCTGTCATCACCATTTGTATATATTTCATAACCATACAATCATATGTCATTAGGATAAGTTTATGTTTGTGCCGTCTGCAAAAAATATAATCATAAGCATCTGTATATAATCATACAATCATAATCATTTGTATATAATCATAAGCATCTGTATATAATCATAATCATCCTCAAAACAGTCCCCTGACCTTCTGATCCTGTTAGGATGTCATATGACAAAATAGGGGTTCACATAGGGTTATGGGGACTACATTTTTTTAAATAATTATTCAGATACTGATATTATTTTTTATTTTAAAGAAATAATTATTATATAATGAACCAAGAAAACATTAATGATATTATTTCTGCTATTAAAAAATTAAAGCATAACAGAATAAATCTATCTGATAATCTCGATCCTGAAAAAATATTATGTGATTATGAAATATTAAAACAAAGAAAAATTGACAATAAATACACATTACCATCCAATTATAAATTTGTAAAATCAATTTATCAGTCTATGTTAGAATCATTGGCAATGGTAAATGAAAAGCAGGTAAAGCTATTTGCGCCTCTTGCACGTTCGATCGAAAATATTAGATCCGAACTTTCTCGTGAATACGAGAAAAAGAAGATCGTGGATAATCGTGTAATGCAACTGAGAAAGATTATGTTATTTGATTCTGTCAAAAGTGAAAGTGACACTGAGAGCAGCGACGGTGAAGGTACCCCTAGCAAAATATAGAGTCGAACTATATACAATTTATTAGGAAGACAGAGTTAGATATATTCAAATATTACCCACTGATCATATTTTATTGAATATGCTGATCTTTGTATATGATCAGCTACAAATTGTACCGATCGTGATTGTATGCCAAAATATTTTGCAGCCGCATACATTGAGGGAAAAGTTATTTTTTCACTTGTCTGTATATTTATGGATTTAATAGCTCTTCTTGGAAACTTTTTACATTTTCCAGTATTTCCACGTGCAGAATTCTGACTCTGTGTAATAGCTTGCAGGTTAGATAACCGATTATTATGGGGATTTCCATCAATATGATCAACTACAAGTCCATCTTTGATCAATCCAAAATGACATTCGAATATGAATTTATGTGAGTAATAATGTTTATTTTTCCCAGCACGAAATTTAAGATAAACAGTATTATTAATACTACCGACTGTTTTTTTCAATCTGCAGTGTCTGATTACACCATCTCGGGATGCTTCATAATTTGTATATACTGGATGTTTCACAAATTCGTTTTGCTCCATTTATATATATAATATTATTTGTCTAAATCATTGTTTTGAAATCTAACCAGATAATCTTCTACGGTTTGTATAGGAGATTTACATGACGAAGTAATTTTTTTTGTCATAATATCGTTTTAGTTCCCTGTATTTTTTTCCGCCACATTTTAGACACAATTGAGTTTTTCCTCTGACTCCAACACCACACTGAATACATGGTATTGGTCCTGTACTTCCATTTTTGAAACTTTGTGCATGATTTCCGCAGTATTTGTTCACGCACGATTTATTACAAAGAGAAGTATATCCAATTCTGAGCCAAGCACATTTGTTTTTTGTTTCAAGCATTATATATACTAAATTTTTAATTTAAATACTTGTCTTAATTATATGAACGAATTATCGGCAATTGAACCTCAGATATCCAGATTTGATCTCGATCGATTATCAGAATATAAATTTAGTACTTTGATGCAAGATCTGGCATTAACGGATGAGGATGTAACCGAACGTATTCGTGAAGCAAAAAAGGAATTTCGTGACGATGGCGCTGCTTCATGTATGGTCAACATTCAGAGTTGGAAATGTTACTAATATGATGAATGACAAACGAGGAAAAGTAATTATTAATCACCTTGATGATCAAAAATATTTTATTTTAATAAAATTTATTGTAAATACAGAAGAAGATATTTGGATTATTCGTGACAAGCGCGATCCAGTACGCATACAATCAGGAAATAATATTGTTCTTTTGAGTAATAAATCGAAGCCCGGAATACTAACCGGTGTTGACAAATTATATTATGAACGGGGGTACCCTGTGACTGCAGTTGTATATGCAATATATCCGCTTAATAATAAACCCGACGTCGGGGATCTAAAGCCTATGAAACTGTCAGAGTCAAGAATAAACTGTGTAGCTGAACGAGTTACAGAACATTTTACAAACGCGATACGTGGTAATGGTTTAACAGATTTACGACGTAAAAACATAAATACTTGGGCAGAATCAGTTAAAGATACAGGAGCGTCTATCAAAGATGTCGCTGAACTAGAAAAGAAATTAAAATTCCCAATAACAGTAAAGACGTTAACCGGAGAGATTTTATATAAATCGAAATATGAATCAAGAGGAGCTCCAATAACAATCGTTGATCATAATTCGCACGCATGGACCTCAGCAGTAACAATATTTCCACTAGACAGAGCGGTTAAATTTTATGATGGTCATATATTTGATTTTATCAAAAATATCAGTAAAAGTGACCCTGTGTCCGTTTGGTTATTTCAAAGTTCAGAATATGATCATTACGATCAATTTGTACGACCTAATGGTGATATTTACCGTATAGAATCTCTTAATGTAGAAATGGAAAATCTTGCGCTGAAATATACTTCAGACGATGTCAAAGTTAGACAGAAATAATTGTTTTACTGTTCCATCTGTAGCGGCTCATTTCGCTCAGGAAAAAAATTTATGGAAACCAACACGATCGGAATTTCTTGAAGATATTCATAAAAGTTGCGTAGAATATGGACACGGAGGATTATGGAATACTAAATACAACTATAGTGACGTTATATCCGTCGATATGGTAGCATGTTATCCTGGAAGTTTTCTTGGATACGGAGAATGTTCTAAATACTTTAAGAGATTCGGACATCCATCACACGAGATGACCAGGGTTGCAATAAACGGACATTTACCAGATTTTGATTTAACCGGATTTGCTCATGTAGAATCATTCGAATTTGCAGAAAATCTCCATCCGATTACTTATGTTTGGTTTGGAAGACATTTTTCAGAAAAATGTTGGGTTCCAATAGTATTATTGCGATATATGCTTGATGTTGGAATTTTAATATCTTTACAGGTGAGCGAGGCGATTATATCGTATAGTCCACAGAAACAAGTTTGGTTACCAGAACCAAATAGATTTAATATTAATGATGCCAGGAAAGAATTCCCTAATCTTAATGAAGATGATATTATTAAAATTAATAATTATATACGTAAATGCAGAGACGAGCATGATGAAAAACTTGCAAAAGATCTTGGTAGAAAGATAATTGGTAAATTTACTCAAGGAGGAGCATATGATCATAAGAGACACTGTACAAGATTGATTATGGACGATGCTGAACTCGATTTTATAATAGCTGATACAACGGAAAAAAACACATTTATAAATCGGAGTAATGCTTATTTGTCAGACGGAACCAAACTAGGTACAATTGTAAGTTATCTTGATGGTGACTCACCGCAGTTTACTCATTTAAGATCATCTATGTTGGCATATGTTTCTATAAATCTACTGTCTATGATAAATAGATTTCCTCGTGATACTGTCAGAGTCGCCACGGATTCGTTCTACATAAATAAAAAATATACAGATTTATTAAAACCGCTACTTGGTAATGGTGAATGGGGGTCATGGAGAATAAAACAAGAAAATATACTTAGCTATTCTGAATCTGCCGACGTTGAAATTAAGGAAATATATTACAAAAATAATAATAAAATATCAAAATCATCAGCACCATCTGTATATGATCCTGTGGCTAGACATAAAGCTGTTTATCTTAACGGATGCGGTGGTTCAGGTAAAACAACTCGTGTGATTAAATTATTCATGAATAATAATTCAGATATAATTGTTTTGACAACGACACATAAATTAGCCAGAGAAATAAAAGAGCGAGGAGTAAAATCGTGTACATATCATAGTTTCATTAGATGGTGTGGAGACACATGGACTCCTGAGCGAATGGGTGAGAAATATATACCTAAAATTATCATTTGGGACGAGGTATGCACGGTGTCGTTAGAAATATTAAAAACATTTCTTGATTGGTTATTGACGAAGAATACTGCTATAATAATGTGCGGTGATCATGGTCAACCACCACCTTTTATTGGACAGTCTCCACATGAATGGCTGAAGAATAACGTAGATTATTATGAAGAAATAAATGATAATCATAGAGCTATTGACGAACCGCTGAAGGAATTTAAAAGATTAATCAGACTTCAGCCAGACAGAGTACAATGTGAAATAATGCGAGGAGTAATTCCAGAGACTTCTATGAATGATTTTCTAAATTTCTGGAATCCCGATGATTTAATAGTTGCAAGTAGAAAGATAGTTCGTGATGAACTACAGAATAAATTATTTATGTTACATAAAGAAAGTTTTCAGATCTACCTGTACCTTTGTGTTATCGCCCAGCAGATACTCGACGACAGAATATTGATGTTGAAATTCCTGGTGGTGGAATACAGAATCTTGTCTTGAATGATATTATTTTAGTCGATATTAATGTTGTTGAGAATACATTGAATATGAATAAATCACCGTGGACGTTAGGATATGCTATAACTATTCACTCATCACAGGGGTTAACTATTTCTGATACAAATATTTGGATTATAGATGATCGGATTGAATGGTCGAATTTAGTCTATCTCGCAGTTTCTAGGGTCAGAAGAATATCTCAACTACATAGGGTTATTATGAATTTTACAGAAAATAATGATCAGACTGTTAGCAATGACGTAATAAGAAAAACACTATCTGGTTATAAGCAGTGCGATAAAAAAAATAAGCGTGACTTTGATATTGATACTGAATTTATCATAAAACTAAAAGCACAACAGAATAATAATTGTGCAAGTTGTAACTGTAATATGTTATGGCAATATTCGAATAATAATCCAAGACAATTTACCGTAGACAGAATTAATATTGATCTTGGTCATACACGTGATAATGTGATGCTGACCTGTCTTGAATGTAATCGACGTAGAGGTTCTGGTTATGTAATTGTATGTGGTGGTAATTGTGTGTCTTGAGGAATTACCTGTAATTGTTCACGAACAAATCCACGTTGAGGGGCTCTCGAATCTAATCTGTAGATTGGAGGTCTACCAGTAGATCTAACTACACTAGAAATTGTATGTGTAGTCACGCTCCAGATAGGATCGGTTGCTCTTTTTTTACCACCTTCAAGTTCTCCAGGTTCATATAAATATCTTACAGTTACATTACCTAATACTGGTTGAGGTTGATGTCTGTCATTGCTACGGGGTATATATTTTTTGTGATCGCATTAGAAGGTTTCATGGAAGTTGAACGAGTAATTTCGTTATTTAATGCAGCTATCACACTTGGTAACCTTGCAACCCATTCACGAGATCTCTCACCGGATTTAAAGTCAGTAGATATTTCTTTTGCATATTGGTATCCAAATAACCGCTCGGCAAGTGTTCGATTAAATCGTTCAACAATTGCTGATCTCGATGAATTTCAGTATGTCCTCGTCTGATTTTAACGTTATATTTCTTCATCAACGATAATACTGTACCAAGAAATTCTTTGCCAGGATCAACCTGTAATAACTGTGGCCATCGCAAAGGTCCTCGTAGATAAATTCGTTCAAGCGCAGATGCAACTTCAGACGCTGTCTTTGTTGATAATGGTTCAGCTTCTTTATATCTACTTGCAACGTCAACGACAGTTAATGCGTATTTGTATGTGCGTGATTGACGTTTACCAATTTTAATGGTATCGTGTGGTAAAAATAAAATATCTGCTTGATGAACCTCATTAGGAACGCTGACATCAAAATGTGCATATTGAATTTTTTTAGGTGGTGGTAGATAAATTTGCCATATTGCCTGTCGTGCTAACCACGCTGCAGCAACAGAATGTGAGACTTTTGCTGCTTCAGATAATTTAGTAATAGCTGATCTGCCTCTCCAATATCCTCTTGGGCTATAATAAATGGATTCCATTATAATATTTATATAATTAATTACTAGCCCCTAACATTATTTTACTTGTCATGGCAGATTGTACTAGAAAACTAGCTAATTTATCTCTGACAGATTTATTGGGTATAGAATTTAATGCATAAATCAATTTTACATCTGCGAGATGCCTTTGTTGCAAATCTTTATTTTTATACGCAAAATCATGAACATGACACGCTTGTTCAGTCTTATTTACTGGATGCTCTCCTGGTCTTGGTTGATCTTGATCATCAAGTCGGATATCAAGTCGAGTTCCAGGACCGCAATAATTATATCCGGTTAAATGTTTCTCACCGGGGTATTTAGCCCACGGAGTTCTTGGTAATTTTCCTAATAAAGCGGCTATATCTCCACCTGTCTTTGTTTTAACAAATTTGTATTTCTTCGTGCCACATTTTACACATTTGCCCGTCAGAGCACGTCGTTTATTTTTTGTTGTTATTGTAGTTAATTCAGCAGTGGGTGTAGGAATTTTACATCGAACACAATATAGACTCATATTATTTATTATATGGATATAATTGACTTTTCGGCGACACGAAAACAGGAGCCAGTGAAACATCACCCAGCATTACCAAATTCGATAAGGATGATTATAATAGGTCCATCTGGATCGGGTAAAACACAACTATTATTAAATTTAATACTGCGGTGGTTAAAATGGAGTAAATTGTATTTAGTAGCGCCATCTGTAGATGATCAACACTGTTACGAAGTACTTAAAGATTTTAATGAAAATGCAAAATTGCCGAATGAAGACGGTAATGATGTTGTTGAATTTATCACCGATATTGATGAGGCTCCATCTGTAGATGACCTAGATGGATTTATTGATAATTTAGTGGTGTACGATGACGTTATGTTGGACAGACAAACAAATCCAGCTAGAATATTTTCTCGAGGTAGACACAAGAATACAGATGTTATATACGTCACTCAGCGATATACACAAATACCTAAAGTGATCAGAGACAACTGCAATATTTTAGTAATGTTTAATGCAGTAGATAATTATACTTTACAGAATATTTATTATACTTGGTGTTCAGGGGATATGGACATGATGAAGTTCAAAAACTTTTTTGCTCAAGCACAAGCTGTTCCGTTTGGATTTATTACAATAAATCTACATGACCCAAGATCTAGATATCGTGTAGGTCTAGATAAAATCTTTGGTCAATCTGATATATATGTGAGCAGCAGGCAGGGTGGCCGACAAAAATTAAGCGACCCGCCGAGTAAACTAAACGCACTATAACATAAAAAACAAAAACGTCAAAACTAAAATAACAAAAATGAGATAACCCAAACGATTTATTATTCGTTTTTCAAACTATACGGTAATAATAAAAGTTAGGAGGTTCGGTTTAGCGTTATTGACCTGTTTTTTTTCAGCCTCTGTAGGAACATTTATGTTTTAAACAAATTTGCTCGAAACCAATTTGTAGGGTTCACCTTGCCTGCTGCTCAAATTGACAATCTAACATTGTTCTCTGTGACAGTGGGTGACATGCATGATGAGGTAGGATAGAAAGTATATTTATTTCACAAAACATTAGCATTGAGGTCTATGGAAAAGCAATTGGTACCGTGATACCATGTTTCATACTGACTGTGTGAATTTAATGTTGGTATTGCTGATACTTATTGTCTAATAAAGGAATTGAATTAAATAGTCCTTTTGTGGCGATGAGGACGGCTTCTGTGTTATCATCATTCATCTGCAGTTTGTTACATGATACCCGTGACTTCACATCGGATATGCACCTCTGTACGCTTTGGATGGTATCCTCAACTTCAGTTGGGCAACTAAATTTGAATATTTGAGTGTCATCTTCGTATAATTGGTGAGACACTGTTGTCGATCTATAACATAAAAGAGAGGCTGAGGATATAGAACGAAGAGAACGAGGCTGAGAACAAAGCCTTATGGAACACGAAAAGAGACCAACTGAGCCAGAATCGTTTCCATTTACGGACACAATTCGTGTCCTGTTGACTAAGTGGGACTTAAACCTTGTTAAGGCTGTATCGTGTATACGAAATACATAATGGAAACGGTGAATTAATGTATAATGGTCTATTGTGTCAAATGCTGCAGACAAGTAAAGGAGAGAGCGGTTTGTAATCTTTCCACTATCAAGAACAGGGAGAAGGTCATTATCTACTCTCAAATGCGCAGTTTCAGGGCGATACGCAGACTGAACAACGCTAAAAATACCATTTGAATTCAGATGAGGTACAAGTTGGGATATAACTTTTTTTCTAAGAGCTTTGACCAGAATGTGAGATTAGAAACAGGCGATTGTTCTTTAAATCGTTATAGTCAAGCGTCGTTTCTTCAGCAGAGTCTTTACAAAGGTGGTTTTAAAAAAACGATCAGAATTCCCTGGATGAGAGGGAAGTATTGATAACATGAATTAGTGAAGGCAGTATTGAATCTAAACACTCAAGCAGTGATGTCAGAATCCGATCGTGTTCCCGTGACTTTGGGGCGCTCTTTATTATAATCGTATGCACCAAATTTATCGAGACAGGTTCAAAATGCTGTTTATGGTTTCCGTTTATATTCTATATCACAACTGCATAGTAATCACGAGTCATTTGAAGCTGTTATCTCTAATCGATTGAATGTTTTATCAATGAAATCTGCAAACAGGTCCGGAAGGTCGACAGGAGAGAATGTCGCTGGAAGTGGTAAATAACTTAATTAGGTTTGAAGTCCATTAGAGAAATCTTTTCTTTAGCACATTTTAAAACTGTTTAGAACGGGACATTTGAAAAATAAGTAAACTATTGTTATCAACATTAGACATAAACCGCTTGAGGTAGAAAATAAAATTTAATAGTTATATTTATATTCGTAAGTAGTTTGCCTGATTAAATTTTCCGAAAATTTCACGAATTTATTTATCTATAAACATATTTATAAATCTTTTGGACTTCGATAATGCTTAAAAAATAACAGTTCAGAACAGTTAATCCAAAACCACTTGAGGTCGACAAAGGGAATCTATTGTCTCGCTTTTTGGCACGTGACTCTGAGTAAATCTGAGGCATAAATAAAGAAAGAAATGAAAGTGAAACTAGCATATACCCCCCTTCCGGCATTATTGACCTTGAGTCACAGCAGTCATGTAGAAAAGATGATCGTTCTAATTTTCAAAGTTTCTAATTTGGACAGCATTTAAACAACCAACAGCATGTACATTCTTACCGCTAATGGAATATTTTTCTGTTTGCTTGAATGTATCTTTCTTTATTTTTTCTTCTTCCTATTCGTCTCCCTTTTTTTGTTTATTAACATTATCAATGTAAGCTAGCACACTTGATGAGAAAATACATATTAAGATCAGAAGCCATGGTAAGTTTCTGTCAAATAAATAAAGAGTCAACAGCTACTGTTTCGAGACGTCTGAATGCTCTGTTTTTGAAAAATGTACATTTCATAAAAATGAGACATAGAAACCTGTACTAAAACATCTAAATCTGTTGCGTAAATATGTTAAGCAAAAGAAAATTATTTATGAAAAGGGAAGAACAAAATTATTCTACAGACAGCTACTATGTCGAAACAGAGACCTAAAGAAAAATGTAATTTAAGTTTCAATACAATTAAAGCTCTTAATAATTGTTTACATCTTATATGTTTGCATGGCTGCTAATTTCCGCCGCTATTCTAGTGATTGCTCCACTGTTTGTAAATTAGTATTACCATATTTAAGCGTGTCGAGTGAACAGGCATTTGCGTAAATTTGGACACGGTTATTTTAATGTTCTGTTTAATTTATTTCAATTTAATTTTGGTACCATGCATTTTACACATTATTGTAAAATTTTACCTAATGCATACACGCCCAGCTTCTAATTTGCTACGATAACAGTATGTTCATGTTTACATAATGCAGCACTATTTCTTAATCAAAATATTTATACCTTTGATGAATCATTGTAGAAATATGCAATTTCAATGCAAATAGGATCTAAAAAAAGTGGGAACAGTTTCTTTATCTCACTATGGATATATAAAATAGTTTATTAGTCTCTCTATAGAAACATTGTCTTAATTACATTTTTGTGTATTATCTAGTTACAACTAAATACTGTACATATCATGTATATAATACCAGGCAAGATTTAAAATGAAAACAATTCTTATTTTAGGTGTTCTTGAATAACACAGATGCCTTTTTTTATATTACTTTCTTGTTTCAGCTGAAGCATGTTTTTGATCTAAAAATCACAGTGTCTGCAAGAAAGAATTCTCATAATTAGCCCTCATAACAACATATATTAATTCCAGTTTCTGGCGGATACGACTATATGATGATCATGATGATGATGACGATGCTGTTATGTATATCTGTATTAGGTGTTTTTATTTTCATAATTCTAGATTGAAAGGGTAATTTACTAAAACATTATTAAATACAACTATTCTTTATACTTGTATAAATAGTTGTAGTTGTAGATTTGTGCTGTAAGAATAGGTAATTCTTGAAAGGTGGCGCTCTATAGTTTCGTATTTTGCATAGGGTTAGAATTTTAAAGAAAAGGAATATCTCCGGGTTTCCAAACTGCTTATACTGGCTATATAATAAAGACTTGGCTATATAATAAAGACTTTGCATATCTTAGGTGTTGTTAAAAGGAACTTTTAATTCCCTTTATTTTGGTGTATGACTGATGCGTGTAATATGCGTTTTAGAGTGTACAGCTTGGGCTCACTTCAGATGTACTCGTATAAAAAAACTGCTAGCTCCTCTTGGTCATTTTCACTTCCTGGACTTCAGAGGTAAATTACAGAAAAAAGAGGAGATAACCTTTTTTACTTTTCAGATATTTTGTAATTCTTTCATTGTACTTTCAGAAGCTGGTATTGCCTACTTTGGCAAAATTCGTTTTCCCTATTTAAATAACAGCTAACATTAGTGTACATTTTACTAATTCAGGTTAATTTGTAAAGCACATGGGAGCATCCATATTGGTCTACAGTGTGCTTAGATAATGTACAATTTCCACAAGTACAGTATCCAAAGAAATGTCAGTCACATTACATCAAAGCAGCATAGAGATATGCCAACATTCTTTTCATTGTGCATGTTGCAAATGCAAACAACTTCACGTTACATACGTCACTCTCTGAAAAGTACATAAGAACTGGTGAGCATCCCCATAAAGAGCATAAGAGTGTGTACCCATGGAGTTGTATTTAATGTTGTTTGTATTAATATTGGCTCATCTAGTTTATATTTACTGCTTTTTAGAACTTAAATGTGTCTCTTCATTCCAAAATCTACTTTAATTAAGGTAGGCTTGAGGAGAGTTATGCCACTTGTCATTGTACTAAATACGGCATTAACTAGTGGCAATTAGAAACCTGTGTGTTATGATGGACAGTTGTTTGTAAAAATGTTGCATTAATTTAACCTTTCTCAAGGAAGATGCTATCAGTTCTTCTTTGAACTGGTAATAATTGGGATATTTTCTCTTTTTTATTGACAAATAAAATTATATGGTTATTGTAGGGTTTAACGCCATTTTTTCAGCACAAGATATACCATACATTACCAATCTCAAAGCGAACACGCACCGAAAAATAGAGACGCGTGACGAACATGTGTACTTGCTTCCCCATATGGCCTTTCTGGAGGTCCACGGGAAAATAGAAACTACGGCGGGTGGAAACTATATAGCCAATGCACAAGTCACGCCGAGAAATGGTCATTATTCAAGTCGACTCAGTACCAGCTGCACAATCAGACCGTGGAAGAAATCAACCGCTACTTACCCCAATCAGCACGATCCTTAACCTGATCATGTTCAGCGATGAATACATGGGAACGTGTACCACCAACGTGTGGTGGTTCAGAGATACATCAACGGGATCCGCTGATAGTAACTAATTCCCACACGAACGCGGACCTGCTTCCTGTGGAAGGTGTGGGGGATGCCAATTTCAGAGCCAATTTTGCTTTCGTACGTACTGACACCTACAACGTCGGATTCGCAGCTCGACGCGCTCTCAAAGATACCAACCACGAGATCTGCACGATGCTTCTCCTCAGCAGAATCTTCGGCGTGTCTCGAGATATCCACACGGTGTTCAGAGGCGTGCAGCACACGCTGGTACTGAAAAGAGATTCTCCCGCCCAATACATGCACAAGGCCTCAGCAGATCATGGATAATTCAACACGAAGTGGTTGTCGCTGTGGATGCCCAATATCACTCACATGCCCGAACTGGAATCGACGCTGACCAGGTTCACCAGGAAACTGTACTTCCAACAGCACCACATTTACATGCAGTAATTTTCTTGGCTCAGAAAATGATCTCGTGGAGAGTCACCACCAATCCAGGATGCAAACTTCCTAAACAAGTGTTCGTGGTGTATCAGTTTTGGTAGCACAGCGTACTGACCAAACCACAGCGTAGTGAGCAAACCGGAAAAAAGCACGTGTTTAACCATCTGGGACTGACTCGCTTTCACGTCCTCATCAACTACAGGCAGTATCCAGAACGAGAACTCGAGTGTAACTTCGCCTCTGAAACCCGTATATGATGCTCATGGAAGCCATGCAAAAGTGCCAAGACGTGAACACGGGCACGCAGATCGAGCTAGACGATTTCGCTAACTTGTATCCCATCTTCCACTTCGATGTTTCCAAATATTCCGAGCGTCTCAAAGATTTTCCTGCCGACATCGAAATCCGATGGACTAAAGGTAATCCTCCTGATGCAGAGTACACCTGTCACCCGTTGGTGACCTCAGACCGATTTATGACGCTGGATGTGCCCAATGGAAAAATGAATATGCTTTTATAAACAACCTTTTTGTCCAGACTATGCGCAAAAAAGTCAACCCAAGGTCGAAAACGCGTCGGCAATGGAATTGCTGACGTGACCATTCCCTTCGTCAAGATCATGGTACCCAAGCTGTTCACGCCAGTTCTTGATCCTCTGGGACTGGCCGTAAGGACGGGATCCGTCACTGGAGCTACTCAAAAAGCGCTGATGGGAAACGGAGTTTACTGTAGCAAACGCGGTGAAAAACAACGTTTACTGGTGACATCGTCGATTGGCTATGCCAATCGTGGTTATGCCAATCGCCGACCAGTCAACCCTCCCAACAAAAAATAATAATGCCAATTCATACAACATCATGTTGTACGTTCCAGTAGATATCACGCTGTCATCACAGCAAAAGAATAGTATCGCTGTGGCAATCACGCATAAAAGACCTGTACCGATCAAGCTGGAGGCTTCCGCTCTTATGGGACCAGATCGGGTCATACTGACCCATCGTCAAGCCACCTCAGACGCCAAACATGCGGCTGCACGAAAAGGTATCGTTCTGGACTTGTCAGCGTCGAAGTTGTCCAAACAAGGAGAATTCCTCGGATCCTTGTTAGCAGGGATCGTTAAAATGATACTGCCACGATTGCTCGGAATCGGAAAAGGATTCCAACTTCCCGAAACTACCCATGGTAAAGGAGGCATGAGAGAAAAAAGGTTTTAACTAACATCGACCTTGAACACATCCTATGAACCAACGTTGGGAATTTCAGAGGCGTCTACACACTCAAAGATTCATCAGGAGTGCACATCCAAGGTTCTTTCTACGAGCAGCCATTACAAAAAACAAAACAAAACCATCTGAGAGTCGAAGAGGTGATCTCTACCAAAAGGTAAAATATCTCTCGTCAGGTGGTTTGGTTATCCTGAACAATTCAACTCGTGGATTTCAACAGCATCCTTGACTCCACTTTCTACGACAGCGCCTCCGAAATAATCTTATCGCACCAAACTCTTCCAGTCGACCTTCTTACATTTCTTCGCATGCTAGTGAAGACCCATCTTCTCAAATATACGCTTGAACACATACTCAAATTTTATAAATTTCACACTACCTACGAACTGAACTCGAATCGCCTTATTCATCTAGTAATAAAACTGATCTTCCTGTCTCTCTGACAAATGAAAACGCTTCAGCTTATTTGTGATAATACTGCTGATTGTACCGCTACACCGGACTATAGCTACATCTCGCCTATTCCTCGTTCTTATACTCCTCTTCTTCACTCTCCTCACAAACTATCATCTCAGGCACATAACTCAAATCCGTAATATCATACGCTATCAGCTCCTTTGCACGCTTCGACCAGTCCTTAGACTCCTCATTTTATTCCAATACTGGACTGCTAAACTCCTCACTTGATCCCAATCGATCTACACTCCAGGGATCCATCTTCGTTATTTTACAAGCACACCTCTAACACAACGTTGTACAAAAATCCACCATCGACATAAAAAGTGAGTCAGAAACCCCTATCAGTGAGACAGTAGTATATTAACAGAGGGATCTCATGAACACTCTTTATCATGCAGTGATGAAATTTAGCCAGAACCCCCATTTCTATATACTGCTTACATGAGGTAGCAGCTGTTTATCATTGACTTAGTACAGTAGTATGGGAAGGGCTATTGAGGTAGCAGATGTTAGTCATTGACACTACTTTGGGTAGGGCTATTGATGTAGTAGATGTGTCATTGACTAAATACAGTACTATTGCAAGGGCTATTGAGGTAGCAGATGTTTGCCATTGACTTTATACAGTATTATGTGAAGGGCTACATGGTATAGTTTGCAAACATAATAATTTAATTTGTAAACAGCATGTTACATTTCTCTTAGATTGATATCTACATCCATGTTATGACGCGAAAAACAGTGCCGAATCCAGGGGGTTCAGTTCTCCATCCCTTTTACCACCTAAAAGTGGTACACTTTCCAGGCAAAAAGAAGAAAAAACGGTAAAGGCTGGCCCTTATAAGCAAAAGAACAATCTCTTCTAAAATTCGAACTCACGTTGAAAACAGCAACGTAACACGAATCCTTGCCCAAGAAGTCTGAAATGTTTTGCTTTAAAATTTTACTTTGACTTTCAAGTCCTCTCACTCCCTAAGGGAAGCACAATGTTACGCGTCAGTTCGTAAGTTAAAGGGGCCCTAAAAGGAGTCGGCGGTTGACAGATGGAAATAAGTGATTAAAGATAAAAGATATCTAATTTGATCCCATGATAGTCTCATTTGCGTTCTTGCTAAACAACTTTAATTTCTAAGTTTATTTCTAAAATCTACACACATTTGGATACGCTAATTGATAAATATATCGATGCATATATTGATATACATTGTTGCATATGGGGATACATATGTTTATACATGTATTGATGCACATATAAATTCCTATGTCGAGGCATACTGAGATATATAGACATATTGATACGTATATTGATACAAATATAATTACGTATATTGATACACATGATTCATATACTGGTACCCACATTGATACACATATTGATGCATACAGTGATGCAGATATATATATATATATATATATATATATATATATATATATATATAGTATTACAGACACAGTCCTAAAGATTAATGTTAAATCCCAAATACTGCTAGTATTACAGACACAGTCCTAAAGATTAATGTTAAATCCCAAATACTCCTAGTATTACAGACAGTCCTAAAGATTAATATTAAATCCCAAATACTCCTAGTATTACACAGTCCTAAAGATTACTGTTAAATCCCAAATCCTCCGAGTATTACAGACACAGTCCTAAAGATTACTGTTAAATCCCAAATCCTCCGAGTATTACAGACACAGTCCTAAAGATTAATGTTAAATCCCAAATCCTCCGAGTATTACAGACACAGTCCTAAAGATTACTGTTAAATCCCAAATCCTCCGAGTATTACAGACACAGTCCTAAAGATTACTGTTAAATCCCAAATCCTCCGAGTATTACAGACACAGTCCTAAAGATTAATGTTCTGAATAAACGTTAGTGGAAATCCATATTAAATCCAACGCTGAACGTGATGATGTGCATGTACTGGCCCATGTCGTGGTGATGTACCAACAACCTTTTATTGGATCCACAGTGCAACAATCCAAGAATTAAATCCTTAGTTGAAATTTCACTATGAATTTAAGTCTCTATTTCCATGAATGTATTTGTTGAAGAGCACGTTGTATAATAAAAAATAATTTGAATAAATAAAATTCCAGCCCATATGAACTTCTGGACACACTAATAATACATCTAATTCTGCAAAGATCTTACATAATAAATAATTTGTCCAGTAACAAGATTATATAGTCCTCTACTTAACTTAGCATTTTCTAAAAACAACTTTTACCTAATGGAAAGTTTATTTCTGGGAGGTTCATAATGTTTACAAAATAAAACCTTAGTTATAATTTTAAGTCTATTACTAAAATTATAATATAAAATGTGTAATAAACAACAGGTAGACCTGGCAATTCATAGCGAATTTCCAAAGTTCTAGAGTGATATTGAGATAAACAAATTTACAACAAAACCCAAATCAATGATTCAGGTCAAGTAGAAAATGAACTTAATTTTGGACAAGGTCAAGTCCAACATACATTGTTACATTATCAATAGCATATAATGAAATAAAAAAAAATAACAAACGAACAATACAAATTAAAAATACATAACAGTTCCGATACGTATATAAAAATGCCAGATATATTAAGTTCCTTTGTAATTAAATATGAAAAGGGACTTTATGTGCCAGTTTTACATAGTGCATATGTATCGATTTACTGGTGTTTCGTATTTGTTACACCTGGTTAAATGTCCTTAAAGTCTTTAACATCGGTGTTATTACTTTTTCTATGTAAATGATACCAAGATAGAAAAATATGACATGCATGAGTAGTATCTCAATTTGAATGCGTGTACATCAGCCTTGTACAATATCGTGTTTTTCGCAGTAAAGGCATTTTAACTCAGACTAACTGCACTGTCACAGTAGAGGCATTTTAACTCAGACTGCACTGTCACAGTAAAGGCATTTTAACTTAGACTGACTGCATTGTCACAGTAAAGGCATGTTAACTCAGACTGGCTGCACTGTCACAGTAAAGGCATTTTAACTCAGACTGACTGCACTGTCACAGTAAGGGCTTTTTAACTCAGACTGGCTGCACTGTCACAGCCAAAACTAAATTGGACTAAGAGTAGATGCCATACATTCCTTCACATGGATGTTGATATAGCTGGAAAGAAAAGAAAAAAAAAAAAAGAAACAAGCTACGATAGATGGAGCATAATTAATCTCGTCACTTTCCCAACTGGTAAACAAGGATTACATGTTCGAATTTTGTTTTACCTTGGTTCTCTTTCTTAAGTCTTTAAAAACGATGTTCTAGTATAATTTCATATATTGGCTATTATCGTGTTAGTTGTGAGCAATTCCCATGTCGAGAAGTCTTTCCTTAAAGACATTAAGTAACCAGGATTTGATGAGGACATTTTATAAACCCAGTTTCTCATAAGATATTATGGATGAAGTCGATTCATTTACTTCTAGCAAGATCAATGTTATAATCCTGTAATAACTACAGACATATGACGAAACAGTTTGGCTTGTTTGGACTATCCTTTCATGGATGTTAAATGCTGTTTCAATATTTCTATAATGTTTCTAAACAATTTTGAACAAAAAAAAAAAAAAAAAAAAAAAAAAAAATCAACAGGGCGCCGTAACTCTTATGTCATTGTGTTCAATGGATATAACTCCCAAAGTCACGGAAATGTACCGAATTATTATATGCTTTTCTAAGATGATGATCTGTATCATTCCTATTGTTTGAAGATATACACTCGCGCAAGCACTATTGACAGTCGTGTCAGCAAAAACAACAAACTGTCTCGTTTGGATTGAAATGCAAACAAGATGACAGCGTTAGAGACCCCCTAGCAACAATCAGGATAGAATTTATAAACTGATTAATAAAATGACTAATTTTGTGCATTTTTTTTAAAAATCCGTAATGCCGTTCGTTTCTTAACATCAGTATTGAAGATATAAATACTAAATGACTTCATATTTTAATGTTTAGATGGTTTAGATAGAAGATCTAAAGTAATTGTCTAGAAAAGTAATACAAATAAAATCAGAACATGTTCGCACGCTCCTATCGAATACAAATAAAATCAGAACATGTTCGCAAGCTCCTATCGAAAACTAATGTTTTCAAGTCTCACAAAAAATTTTCTTCCATGTTTTAAGAAGACAGGAGAATTGCGTTTAGATATTAATGAGTACAACGTTGAAATTTCTAACGGTTTCAGCAAAATGTGAGAAATTGTGCAATATAAATAAGGAATTTGGTTTATAATTAATATGGATATTGTTTAATATGGATATTGTTTCGTGTTTAGTATGGATATTGTTTCAGGTTTAATATTGATATTGTTTCAGGTTTAATATGGATATTGTGTCGTGTTTAATATGGATATTATTTCAGATTTAATATAGATATTGTTTCAGGTCTAACATGGATATTGTAGCGTGTTTAATATGGATATTGTTTCGTGTTTAATATGATATTGTTTCGTGTTTAATATGGATATTATTTTAGGGTTAATATGGATATTGTTTCAGGTTTAATATGGATATTGTTTCAGATTTAATATGGATATTGTTTCGGTTTAATATGGGTATGGTTTCATGTTTAATATGGATATTGTTCCAGATTTAATATGGATATTGTTTCAGGTTTAACATGGATATTGTAGCGTGTTTATTATGGATATTGTTTCGTGTTTAATATGAATATTATTTCAGGTTTAATATGGATATTATTTCAGGGTTAATATGAATATTGTTTCAGGATTAATATGGATATTGTTTCGTGTTTAATATGGATATTGTTTCAGGTTTAGTATGGCTATTGTTTCAGCGTTAATATGGATATTGTAGCGTGTTTAATATGGATATTATTTCAGATTGTAGACAAGACAAGACAAATTCTTTATTACACTCAGGTTACAATAGGCAACATATGAGGGAAATATTGGTATCTCATTTTGCATGCATGTACAACAGTCATGGACGATACAGTTTTTTCTCACGTAATTGCAATTTAACTCAGATTGAAAGCGTTATTACATTATTACAGTCATTACTTCAGTGGAACAAGATCATGTTGAAACGTAATTACATACATATTGGTATATTTGGGAAGAAAGGTTGTAAACTTGTAAATATAGAAAACAAACTAATCTCTGGCAAATGCTTTCCAACGATGAATCTACAGTACTTTTCTCTTCCTTAAAAAAATCAAAACAAAAAACAATGAAAAATTTTAAAAATTAAAAACTCAAACAAACAGAAAAACGGAAAACCAGTGATAAAAATGGTTTGAAATCGGATAAAGATGGTTTGAAATTAATGAAATTTTGATAACATAATATCAATCAATTTAGATAGATTTCTTAAATATCAAGTTTCTCAGAACACATTAATTCCTTAAACTTTGGTACATTTGGTCTCATATAGAAGTGCTTCGGTAGTAGTTGCCTTCTTTGTACTCTGAAATAGCTACATTCAAGGAGATAATGAAATTCATCACCCACACAGTTCTGCACCCACAGGGTACACAATCTTGTATATCAAGGCAAATTCTCCCATCTTCCCTTCTCTATCCGTAAACAGTGATTACAAGTTCGAAATTTTATTATATTTGCCTTATATTTTTTATAGGTCTTTTAACAAATAATGTTCTACATTGAATTCCGTTTTAAACAATTCTATATGTATCAGTTTTTATCGAGGTAGTAATGGATGATTCCTTTGTTTGTATTAATTGATTATGAAGTCTTTCCTTAAATATTGTATCTAGCCAGCATTTGTTGGAAATGTTTTGATTAACCCAAGTAAATTGAAACCCAGTTTCTGCCTAGACCCAATTGTTTCTGCCTAGACCATCATTATAATCCTTAATAGTTTCGTTTCTTTACCATTAATGAGATTTAACCAATAGTCAACCATTCTCCTTTTTATTTGCGGGGTTCTACCAAGCCCACCATAAAGCATAAAGCATTAACTTTTAGCAAATATTTTAGAAAATCTAAATGAACCCGTTTCATAGTATCTAGTTTTTCATAACCCCAGATCTCAGCCACGTATGTGAGAATTGGGACTATTGTCATATCAAAAAGTTTAAGCTGACAGTCAACTGGCAAGTTCAGATTTACTGTTCTTTTCTTAAGAAGGTACATAGATTTCCTGGCTTGAATCATCTGATTTTTAATTCCCAACAAATATCTACCATTCTCTGTTAGTGTCAGCCCTAAATATTTATAATTTCTGACAATTTCAAGATCCGAATCTCCTAATTTGAACTTCACTTTTGTCCTGTTGCTATATTTCCCAAAAATCTTAATTTTCGTTTTGTTTGTGTTAATGATAAATTTATATTTTTGGCAGTAATTAAGAATACGTCAAGGTTATTCTGCATATCTCTTGGATTACCTGAAAAAACAACGGTATTGTCTGCATAGAGTTGTATTCAGCGGTCTTCATATTATAGCTGCAATACATTTTAACTTTCGTTATCTATATTGAATAGAAAACTATAGAGAGGCATTTTATTTGCTTCCTTGGGTTCAGATAAAAAAGATGTAAAATTTTAATTATGTCTGTAATAAAAATTTATATTTATGGCATGTATAGTGACCTCAATTAAATTGACCTTTACTTCTACGCTTAGTCTTTGACCAAATGTGACATCATTTGTGTCATATGTATCGGCCCTGTTTTATTATCTTTGATTATGCTATAATCATGCCCATCGCTGATTTCTAACGGTATGTTATATGTTTGAGATCTAATTGTATTCGCTTATCCTGTCTTCTCTGCTGTTTTGTTGAGAAAGACAAAACAAGTACAGATATATAAAATAGTCTTCGATGGAAATGTGTGATATTCTAATATATCCAAATAATGTATACCTAGTTTACCTTCAGTCCATTTAAACAATTAAAGGGCATACTATCGGATTTTCGCCTGCCAACATTTTCTTGGTGATAGTGTGTTCAGTAATTGCGCTGCAAAGGGTATACATCATTAAGACGAAAATCATTATCCTAAACTTGGAACGTTCTTTTCATAATGTAAATGTTCTAGCAGGAAACACGCAGGAAATCCATAGTGTCTCGAGTGCTGCTAAATATCTAATTTATGAATACGCACTGTTTAGGACATAAATTGTCAACCAATTTTTATCAGAATTATGAAAATATGCTCGCTGTGGCAACTAATGCAAAAGGAGACCGATGAATGCAGTGGCATTAAAGATGAACATATCCCTTATAGGGCCTGATAATCTAGGATTCGCCCTTTCTATTTCATAAGCTGCAAAAGATAACATTTGACATGCACATTGTATGGGAGGATTTGGATTAGTGAGATAGTGGAATAGGTATGTAAAATTACCTTTCTAATGCATGCGGATGATCCCGTAGACAAACGTCGCATTTATCAAACGATAAAAAGCCAACATTAGTTCATCATCAACTGTTCAAGCGTTTGGATCAAATTACATTTGTTTATATTATGGATGATGCATTTCTTATGCACACAGTTGTTCTTCAACTATAAAACCTCTGCGGATCCCTTTTCAGAAAACATTGGGAAAATGAAGATATAATTACCTGTTGATGATGTTGTAACTTCAACAAATGCTTTTAATGGCACGAGTTACATGTAACATCCATGTTGCGACAGTCAGACATGATCTGCACCTTGTAAGAGTACAGACATTTTTCTGCCCCTTGTCAAAGCATAATCTGTACCTTGCAAGGTCATGGAAATTTCTGCCCTTTTGAATCGGTTATCAAAGCATAAAATATTTTTTTCCGCTTGTGCTGAATTTGCATTGGTACGTTTATGTATGGATGCTTTTGACTGAGTAAACAAATATAGTGCTTTTGGGATGATTACAGATGAGCAATTATTTAACATTTTTAGAAATGTATCGAACAGCACTTAGGTGTGGAAAACACAGGGTATGTTCACAAGCGTGCGTCATTATGTAATAACTGTTAGATGTTTATCGAGGTTATGGTTGATGTTCCTGCTTAGATATCATTTTACCATCATCATTGTCGTCTTTGTCGTCATCGCATTTAAAATATCTCTTCTCATACTTTCATCGTGTATGGTTAATGAAACATAATTTTGTATGATTTGCTCTGATAACTCAGTAAATACGGATACTAGGACCAAATTCAAAATGGTTTCTTGGATGGAAATTTGAGCAATATGTAGAATTGTATATCAGAGAAAAAAAAATCAATCTATATAATCAAATGTATTTGGTAGTCAAACGTAGACCAACGAAGGTATATCCTCTCCCCTCGGCTTTTAAAGGAAACCTGTTACAAGTCGATTCTATGAGTTTATTCAGAACGAGTTAACATACAACTCGCTTTCTGAATGATCCAACTTTGGAGGGTGTTGCTTTTCCCAGCGACATATTCGGTCATTTCTTGACAAATTTTGAAAACTGTTAAATCGGATCTCGTATGAACTTCACTGCTTCTTCAATAATTAGATTCGGTAATATACTGTGAAAATCTTAATTATTTCAAAGCTTAATCATTTGTTCATCTCGTTACCAAATCGGGGAATTAAATGAATTATTTTTCACCTCTGCATGGAAGTCAAAAGTGGACAAAGTTAAAAGAGATGTTAAGATTAAAACATTTTCTAAAGGTGGCTTCGCGATGATAGATATTGGTAAATTTATATTAGCTTTGAAAATAACACGAATTCTTATAGTTCTTCTACATAACAGAAAAATGGTTAATTTGTTTGAATATGAAATATGCGAGCTTAAGTACCTGTTCCCATTAGGAAGTGAAATGTGATTGCATTACCCAGAAGACACACAACGCTTTTTGGCGTGATGATCCACCGGCTTGGAAACTGTCAACAGAGACAGGAGAAGATCCTGTGAAAACAGCTTATGGATGAAATTCCTTATAAGGTACTAATTTCTATAGGAAATGGTTTGAACATAATGTAATTTATACTAGTGATATGCGTACGGACCGGGGAACTATTATTGATTTTGATAGCTTTAGAGCTAAATATGGTCTCAACACAAATTTCCTTGCCTGTCAAGATATAATTCAATGTGTAAAATTCTTATGTAAAAAGCTAGTTAGATATAATGACACGGTCGGACCGTTGATCCCTTTCTATTTAAATAATGTAACAATAAAGGATGTAAAGACTATTACAAATCACTTTAGAAAGAAAGATTTTAAACAAAGAAGTGAAAATAAATGGAATGAAATTTTCAATTTGAATATGGATATATGGCCTGACATATATGCTAAAGTTTTTACAATACAGACAAAATAAAATGAAAAAGGTTTCTATTTCGTATTGCCCACATAATTCTACCAATGAATTTATTCCTGTATGAAATAAAATTGTCTGATACTGATAAATGTACTATTTTTGTCAAACCTTTCTCGGAACAATACTGCGTTTGTTTTGGGAATGTAATATGATAATCATGCTTTGGAAAGATGTGTCCCACTGGATTCAGAATAAAGTGAACGTAGATTTTGTGCCCAGTGTAAAACCTTTTATTTTGGTAGATACAAATAGAAATGGATTATATGAACAAAGTTTTTATTTTTGTTTACTTTTAGCCAAAAGCTAAATCTATATATGTAAAATAAAACGAGATATGCATAGTTTATATGGGTTCCAAGTTTTTTTATAGATACCACCATAATTTGGAAAACATACTGCAATCATATCTGTAAAGGAAGAAGCACTTATGTTGACCTGCGAACAGTGTGAACCATTATTTCACCTGTAACGAAGAATGAATTGTTATAATTCAAATGCATGTTTAATAGCATCTTGTTATAGTGTATAATGTGTTTGTAATATAGGCTAAAAGCCAAAACAAAATATTTATTTGGGTTTGATTTGATGGCAAACAGGACCAAAATACTACAATCTATCTATCTATCTATCTATCTATCTATCTATCTATCTATATATATATATATATATATATATATATATATATATATATATATATATATATATATATATATATATATATATATATATATATATATAAATAGGAGAGAGAGAGAGAGAGAGAGAGAGAGAGAGAGAGAGAGAGAGAGAGAGAGAGAACTCAAGGAAACTCAGTGTATGAACCTTTCTTAGTTTATTTTACATGATCTTATTTATGACAAATTATAAAACTGATATCAGCTTCAGTACAGGCCACATGTTTCTAAAACTGAATAATCGTGTATCCAAGCAAAATCATTAACTTCCGCGTGTATATAATTGTTAGTACTATGTTTATGTAGATATTTTCACTCGTAAATACTTCTTGGAGAGAGAGAGAGAGAGAGAGAGAGAGAGAGAGAGAGAGAGAGAGAGAGAATTGCATGATGGTATTTTTCTTTAATTCGTCCGATAATACTTTGTTATTTTGTTCAATTAATTATGTTCGTTGTCTAAATAGCATTGGGCCTCAAATGCTATAGGTTGCACCCAAGAAACTGATAGTTTGATCAAAGTAATGGAGAACAGTCAGTGCGAGATGGAAAACAAAGCCTTCCCTTTTTGACGTAGGATTACTTCCAGTTATTAATTGCTGCCGTACATCATGATAGCATTTTAAGATTTTAACTGTTTGTTTCGCAGTTAATCGAATGATGGAAGTAATAGAGTATTTAAGGTACCCATTATTGTCTGACTTAAAAGTACCCATTATTGTCTGACTTAATGGTACCCATTATTGTCTGAATTAAAGGTACCCATTATTGTCTGACTTATTTTGTAAGTGAACATAACTTTAATTTTAATGAAGTGACGAAAGGTATGGTATTTTCATGGCAGATATGAACAACTCTAACTAGAGATAAACCTCCAATAAGAAGAAGGAAACTTCAGGTTTCGATTCAGATTCGCACATCTCTTTCTTCTTGAGATACTCTATTTTTCCTTCCTTTTTGAGTCTTCTTTTGTTTCTTTATCTGTCCATCTTATGAGAACATGCCTGTCTTCTCGTTTTTATATATCATATTGCCTGTATTTAATTCCATAAAAATGGTTGACCTAATTCCATAGTAAATGGTTGAACATGGTATATTTAAAGACCACATCATGCCAGTTTCCCATCGCAGTCTCAGGAATAGGAAGGAAATTGGAGAAAACTAGACATCCGGGTATCAGTTTTAGGACTGAGAAGGTTAGCTATAACATTCGGTCCAAAGTTTCATTCTTGATATCATCATTGATATGCTTTCTGGAGAAATTGACCCAAACCTCGTTGACGCTATTTAAAAACCCCCTCGTATGGCTTCGTGTTTCAGCTCTACACGTTTATGAGCGATAACTACGTTTATCAAGATCAGTTTATTAAGTAGCAGCTGTTACCTCTGACTGTAATTGGATTAATCGGCAGAAAAGCTAGTGATATTTGAAGCCATAAAGGTGTACCGTACGTATTGGCTTATAGGATGAATCCAACCATTAACAGCATACACCCTGATGTGCCGTCGCGTAATGTGACAACAGATCAGGATCTATATTGATTGGTTTAGTGATTACTTCTACTAAACTGCAGAGACCCAAATCTGCAGGCATATTATGTGACGGCAGATCTGGGTCTCAGCAGTGTGCAATTGGACTCAACATACAAGCAAGTGTATATGATACCTCATTTCCTTAGCTTACGTTTGCAAATGTCGGCCCATGGTGTGGAATATTGACCTGTGAAAAATTCTGAACTCAAAGGATCTATTCCATATATGTATTTTGTCTGTGGAACAATCTCATTGTGATCTAAGTCTTCATAATCATTGTTGTTGTCATAATTATCGTCACTATTACACCAAAACAACCAGCACAACCAACATTATCAAAACCATTATTTTCTTCTTCCGGTTGGACAAACCATATAAAATACAAACTTTAACCTCTGATTATAATGATCTGTCGTTTGTCCATCTGTCTGTATCAATTTGTTCATACGTTTCTGTTTCCACATTAGATATATTAAGATGAAAACACAAACAACTACCACTACATTTCACGAAATATTGTCAACGATGCTTCAGATAAAGTTTTGGTAATTTGTCTCACTACTTGGCTTTAGATCAACTGTATTTAGCAGAACAAATGACTGCAAAAATTAACATCTAGTAACACAGAATTGGGATCACATTAAGTATGTTTAAATGTATCCTAATATTGGTATTTATTTTTTTATACTATGTATAAGTCCAAATATTCAAATATTTATACTGAGACTTTCAACTGTGAAATTTTAGTACAACAAACATTTGTGCTGATGGGAAAAAAGTAAAACAGAAACCATGTTCAGAATAACGATGGACACAGTCCAAATCAGCATCCAGATCTATTGTAGAAATAGGTAAAACGATCCCTTGTGTAATTTATGATCTGAGATTTCGGTAGTAAGTGTTAATTATGTAACTGATTAATGTTATAAGACTTTGGGTAAATGAAAGTAAAAACATGTCACGGGAACCTTTGTCAAGACAGTTTCTGATATATAGTCCAGTTTGTAAATTACGACCTAGGGGACTATTATTTATAACTACAAATACGTTTTCATGGACTTTTTCCACAACGATACTGTAATTGTCGTCAGCCTGGGTCAGGACAAGTGACAAAATCTAATAATAGCCAGCCGTTAGGGTATAGAAGAGGTTTAGACATAAAATAGGGAGACAATTTAATTATTTTACTATTGATTCACAAATATTAGGTAAGAAGTACAGAGCAAACTTGGATCCTTCTAGCTACAAGGTTTTCGGTTAAGATCTCCCTTCGTAAGTTTGTAAGGAAACAAAATTACATTTTTTTTTAACTGTTATGTCTTTTCCTTCCACTTGTTTAATGGAATATGATTTTTCAAAGGATCCAAACGCTAAAAACAATGATAACACTTTTTTAATTAAGACTGCCTGCACGTGTGTTTAACTTGTCTCTAAGAAAGATAATATTTGTATTACAAATGTATTTTTTAAAAATAAAATTTGGGGGTCTGCCAAATTGCCTTGTTTGTTAAAGCTGTCCATTTATTGTAAAAAAAAACCTACATCACGTTCGCTATGGGTATGCATGCAAAGGATCGTATTTGACAGTTTAGTACGCTTCCGCAACATGCAACTTTAGTCTAGATTTTAGTTGTTTCCTATTACGCTTCTTTCAATTCCATGAATCATAGCAGATTGTATGGCGCTAATAAATTGTAATAGATCTGATCTGCATTAGATTTGGATTCAGCTTCCATGGAAAAAGTAGCTGTTTATTGGGATTTGGCTGCTTTAAAAGGCAGCGATCTTGTCACGTGATTCATTAGTCGCAGTCTGGTACCCTATCTGTGTTTACCTTTCTTTACACTAAGGAAGAGAAGCCAAAACGGCTTAGATATGTACGCAGATTTGATCTGAACAATAGCATCTCGCGGCCGTTAGGATTTGTAATCTTGACAATTATTGTTAGTAGTAATAGGAACTAATTATGAAAATGAACAAGCTCAACATCTTACTAAGGGAAGCCATAAAGGCTATCAAACCATTTTCCCGCTGACTTGTGTATTGTAAATCAATACCGCCACTTCTCAGCTGTTGCTACTGTTCAATAATTGTAATCTTAAAAAATTATCAGAGTGACTAAACCGGACATCTCATGATAACACAGCAGTAAGGCTAATCGGATTACGTGTACTTACCTTTTTGTATGGATTAAAATTTGAGTCTTTCTCGGCTTTATGGAATAAATGTGGCTTCTCGTGAGGCGTAAATGATATAATATTAACCTTAGTGGTACATATACTTTAGTCAACACTTCTTTCAGGAACGAAAACCTGACATCAGGAAACAGCAATCGGATTACTTAACACACGTTATGAATAAAATTTGGTTCTGGATACATATTACAAAATAAAATGCGACCGCTTGTGAGGGGTAAATTTTATATTTTTGCACTAATATGCTGGCCGCTGGTCGCGTTAGCGGGGTGGCCTTTCGTGAGGGGTACTTTTGAACACAAATTCGTCGGTGCCGTCGGATTCTGGCCGTAAGGAGCGGGTAGCCGCTGGTCAGGGGGGCCGTTCAAGAGAGGGACTATATTCTCATGGAAACATAATTTACTGTGTTCTTTTTTAAAACCATTCCTTGATCTAATTAATATTAGGATAATAGGTAATAGAAGGAGAGTATCCTGAATATCATACCTATATCACAGTGATACTTCAAGAGAAGGATGATTGGATTCCAGATGTAAACGATCGCCCGCTTTCCGACTTAAACATAGCAAAATTCACTGATGAATCCAGACAATCTTAGTACCTGCGTTGAATTAATTGGGTCTGGTGATCGACTTTGCCCCAGCCACAATACTCACCTTGATTTAGGTTTAGTTTCTGCGGAGCTAAATCCTTGAGATAAAAGCTCGAGAAGGTTGATTCTTCATGCAATACAACAACTCTATGATTTCTCTACTAGAAACGTTGTTGAAACTTGAGGTTCAAATAAATTGCGCCAATTCCATTAGTTGAAATCCTCATGAGATAACACTGATCTCTTTTTAGACTACATTAGTATTCCTTGTTTATAACACACTTAAGCCACGTGGACAGGGCTTCAGAGGTGATATCCTGCTTTCCCACTTTCGTGAAGAGACTGGGGTTGTTTGCAGTTGTCACGACTTGTCTCTGTACGCTTCAAATGGTGTTGGAGGGGGCGGACATGATCATACCTATCCGCTGTTCTAGACTTATCTCAAGACGAAAGGGAGAGTATATCAACTGTCAGATTGCCCTACTGATTATAACCGGTTTTTGGCTGCAAAGCCTGATTTTGTCATAAGGATCACCGAACCATCCGATCTCAACTGAAGATTGTTGGGGGCTACGGAAAGGTCGTATAACTCTCTCACTTTGCATGCTGAAACTACAGCCAGGGAATAGAAAATCTGCTAGTTGTTGAATCGAGGCACTCAGAGGGACATCGCTATTTACTCGACACCAGTCACTGAAAACCGGTAACTTTCCTCTATAATACTTCAGCGTGAAGGTCCTTAGATTCTCTGCATAATCGAAAATCTAAATTATTTCTCTCGCAGGCTGTTCTGACAGGATAATACGATTCGGAAGGACGTAAAACACCTACGACTTAGGTTGTTTGAGAAGATTCAGTTTGGCCGCAGCATTCCTGTGTAGGTCTATCACCACATCGAGGAGATCGTTGAAACAGAACCTATTCCATCTGGCAGGGGCTATCATAATTATCTTGCAATTTTGACCCGTTATTTTTTGCATTAATTGCGGCACTGAGAACGTAGTGGTGGTGCTTGAATGGGAGGAAGCAACGGCCAGCAACCCCTCCTGACTGAACTGCAGCACATCCATGGCTCATAGTTATGTGTCCGGAGCCGATGAGACAAAGGTGGACAATTTGTGGTTCTCTCTTGTTGCTAACAAGTCAGTCATCGAACTCCCTCGATGGATATAGGAATTATTCCGTATGGATAAACTGACCCTTTTTTGAGAGAACATCGGCCCGGTGACCGAGTTTGCCGGCAATGTGTATGATTTGTACGTTAATCTATTGATAACACCGATGAAAGACATTGCCAATCCAATACCCACAGGTCGGACGATTTGTCCCCCTATTTGAGGAGGTAGGTCATGACCACAAAGTTGTCCCACATGCTCATAATTGACTTCTTGAAGAATTGGTCCTTTCCTAGCTGCAAGGCGTTTGTGATAGCTTTCCTTCGATGATGTTGATGTGAAGAGGCAATTCCCCTTGTCCCCATTTGACGCTGATGGTACGACAAGTGAGATACCCAAATGTATCTGCTGCCGTCTGTACATACCGTCACCTCTGCTTAGGTTTCTCCAAAGGAAATTCTGTCGTAAACCAACTGTGGTTGCATGACTGATGCAGGAATGATCGCACGTAGTTCGCTATATTTACCTTTTGGTCGAGTGAAGGTAGGAATCATTTAGATCGAAAGTGATGTCATGCTCATTCCCTTCGGATGGAGCGTCGTATGGGGGCGGGGGAGAGTGACCGGTGTAAAGTAAAGTTGTTTGCGTATGTTGTATGTTGGCATATGTCTGTTTCTTTAATTTACTGTGACTAAACCAAAATGGCTACCTCCATGTATTCAAAAACATCTGCCTGAATTGGTCTAAAGTACACTATTGTTAACAGTTATTATAATAAGGAAAAGTAGTGTATCCTGCCTAGAAAAAATCAGCTGCCGATCGCACAAGGTACGAATTACAAAATATTTAAAAGTAAACATTAATATCGGCTCGTTTTGTTTGCAGTTTACTTTTGACCTCCAGGAAATAAAAATGACCAAGCGGAGTTAGCATTTTTGCTATAGGTGCACATAGAATCATACAACAAAATAAAGGGAATTAAAAGTTCTTTTAACCATACCCAGGACATACGAGGTCGTTTAAAATATAACTAATGCGGAGATCCTGGGAAGTTCGTTTTCTTTAAAAATCTAACCCTTTGCAAAATATGAAATTGCAGAGCGCCATCATAGATCTCGCCGCCTCTAACTTGACCTTCGGCGGAAGAATGAATTCATTAAAGCAACTCAGGTATATTATCATCCTCAACTTGCAGCTGGCCTTTTTAACAAGAAACAACCGTAATTATTACCCCCGGAGACTGTAGCTTTTTGGTGCAATGTTCATCGGAAATTTGTCGAGGAGCGACTGTGTCTCTTGCTGAAGAATAACGTCCCTCTCCCGATCTGACAGCACAGTCATTAGAAAGGGAGAGGATGAAAGAGAAGTGGGTTGGGTAAACGAAATCCAAAGCACCTTTGAAATAAAATATCTTGGATCAACCATTCGTTTTGAAGAAATAGGCTGATCCAACGTAATACGAACTGGAAGAGTCTGGGGCCCTCTGGGAGACTGTCTTCGGCCATTAGGGGTATTAGGCCAGCGGCGGGAGACAGGATGCATGAGAGTAGACAAACTTAGTTTATTATATTCCCTGTAAGAGTGGCTCCTAGATTGATTCGACTGTTGTCTGTAGGCATGAGGAAGAGATCTAAATGTCACTTAGAACGTAAACGATTCCTTTTGTTTGGGTAGTATATAGTCCCTACATTGTGGCATGGACGGCTGTCTTTTAAACAAGAATACGGGTGGAGCGGCAACTTGGAGAGATAGTTCTTGAGCTGCCTGCCTTAGGACTTCTTCATTTTACCACCAAAACAACGAAGATGAAATGGTGAGGGCAATGGAGAGAAATGGCAATGGCAGTCAACGCATTCGCCATTGAAAGATGAGCTGCTATATTAATGACCCGAGCAATTCGGATCCTTGATTCATAAAAATAATATATACCACATGTTGATGAATGAAGTTTAATCCAAAATATCCACAATAATGTGGGGATCCTTTGAATTAAATACAACTTTGACTTGGATTTTAATAAGGGGAGGGGGGGGGGGGCGGGACGACATTGCGTGCTATGTTGTTGCAAAGAAGCGAAACTTAAATTCTTGTGATTCCTAGCAGTTGCAAGGGCCGATAATGTTCAAGAGTTATCGCTTTGGTCTCTATCATATAGACAAATAAAACAAATTTTTATCTTTTTGTTGGGCTGGATACGGGATGTAGCAGCCGTGTATTCGTAATATTAGTGTGACAGGGGAATATATTCACAGGAGAAATATTCCGTTTAATTAACCTTTGCTGTAAAGTTCAAGGCTAAACTTGGGAATAACATTTTCATCATTTCATTCTAGAGCTTTCCTATACAGGGCTCCTTATCTGGAGAACTATAATGAGACATATTCCATACAAATCCACGACTCAAATACTTTTGTTCCACTATTCATTATAAAGAATGGGCTTATTGTAAATTATCTTGCACCTGAGCCCACCTTGAGGTTTTGTTCGCACACGGGGAATAAATTTCAGATCGCAGTCGATTTTCATGGTCACTTTATAGTCTGTATTTTCGGTATACAATAAATCCAAACATTTTTTCTTTATAGAAAACATATTAAGTTACTCATTCCAGATACACTATCGATACCAAAGTTCATTTTCTCCACAACCGAATCAATTGTAGACTAATATAATTTAACTAAAGTACATTTACTTTCCGTCCAGAAAACCAAATCTTGAATGACGTATTCAATACCAAAGGGATAGAGCGCAGGGAAATAATCACGTGTATATTGAATGCTTCACTTTCGTTGGTACAAACTGACTATTAGCCAGAGAGCAATTCATCATACTGGTGACATATCACGTCTTGACACTACAATATTTTCTGAACTTCCATGGCCCTAAACGCTGACAATATTATGGTGTCCCTCTCGCTAATAAATGTGAAACTAAAAAATAAAACCACCCAAAATAAACCACAATATTAAAATCATTTAATTTTATCGTCAACAATTAACTTGAATTTTTTCTGGTGCCCCTATTGGGCTGGTGCCCTATCACGTGCTTGGTGTGTTTAATGGATAACCAGGCACTGTGAATATCCATCGTGTGTAATATATCCTCAAAGTATCAATTTTGCCTGTAGATGAATTAAAACGAAGGTTTATCTTCGGATTGTAAATAGCGGAGGACATATAGTATTGAATAATACGTCTCATTTACATTTTACTGTGAAACGGAGTAGAACGCGAAGACCACGAAAACAAAAGCATAAAGAGGAGATTCCTGTCTATATGAAATATAGAAAGATCGATGCATTTTGCATTAGAAAATAGAAACAGAAAAATGGAAGCATCGAATGTTTGAGGTATTAGAGAAGATCCATACGGTTAGGCTAAAGAAAAGAAGTAAATGGCGTTTGAGAGGTGTAACGTTTGGTAATTTTGACTTTGTATCATAAAACGTGGCAGAATAAATTGCAATGCAAAATGACTGAGAGTTCTGCAAAACATTACAAAAATCAACATCAGAGACAGATTATGTTATTTAATTTCTGACACATTTTGAAATCTGTATCTAACTAATGAACGATGAGGAGAAGTTTTGACGATACATTTATTGATGATTATTTTATATATTCATCACGACTTTGTAAAGAAGGAAGGGGAAGAAATATGATTTTCTCCTGCTTTGTTCCAGCACGCAAAGAATTCACGGCACGTGAAAGCCAATGTGAATTTTGTATTTGAATCCAGTTAAGTTTTTATCGGTTATGTTTATTGATTATATACGTATTGTTAACCGCTCCGGTGGTCTAGTGGTTAGAGCGTTCGCCTCGGATGCGGGAGGTCGAGGGTTCGAACCCCGGCCGAGTCATACCAAAGACTAAAAATTGGTACTAACAGCTGCCTCGCTAGGCGCTCAGCATTAAGAGGTTAGTGTTAGGACTGGTCGGCCTGGTGTCAAGATAATGTGACTGGGTGGGACATCATGCCACATATCTGCGGCATGATGCCCCAGTGCTAGACATCACTATAAACTGTCACACTGCAGACATCGTAGCGATACGACTGAAAATTTTTTAAAGCTACGTTAAAAAATCTAAATCTAAATCTATACGTATTATTTAAAACCGCCCCAAAATTCTTCGCAGTCTCGAGGTCGTTGTCACCATCACCTTAATAATCCTTCATCGTGAGCTTCTTCGTGTGTTAAAACCAATTCATCATGGCATAATCTCCCGTTATTTGCCCTTTTGATCGTCATCTCTTGGAATGCAAATGGGTGAACGCAAGAGGATATCCAAACTTGGTTTCAGCATACATAGGTATTGATAAAGCTCTGAGAAGATGTCTAGGAATATACGAGACGGTTGTCAAGGGTGTCAAGGAATTTACCAGACGGATGTCAAGGGTGTCAAATAATATACCAAACAGACGTCAGGGGCTTTAAGGAATATACCAGACGAATATCAACGATGGTAATGAATATAACAGACGGATGTCAAGGGCTTCAAGGAATATACAAGACGGTTGTCAAGGGCTTCAAGGAAGATACCAGACGGATGTCAGGGGTGTCAATGAATATCACGCAAGGATGTCAAGGGTATCAAGGAATGTATCAGACGGATTTTACACTTTCATTTCCATGAATTAGACAGCAAAATATTATTTTACATTTTTTTGTTGATACAAATAGCTTTCAACTGCTACAATATGAACCATGAACGAATTATAAAGACATTTCGCCATTTGATTGGTGCTTCAGAATGAATGAGACACATTCTTGACATGTCCTATTTATCGATCAGTGTGATATAGGAACATTGCTGTGCAATAGATATCCATTAAATAATTTTCCTTAGAAACAAGATGCATAACAATCATTTAATTCTAACTGTATGATTTGTTATGCTCAACAATAATGTTGTGTATTATTCCCCATCATGCAAGTTTACAGAGATCTAATGAAAAGAAACCAGTAACTACTTTGAAACACTTAGTCATGTTATTTCGTTTCAACTAAGTCATGTACTTCCCTTATTTCCCATTAAATATCTCGATAGAAAACGTATTTTTAACTGCATCAGCTTCTCCTGCTCACTGTCAGTACTTCAATCACTATGCAATAGAAAACGTGAAAACCCATTACGAACCAATATTCTCATCAAACATGCCGAACTGTGTACTTCCCACAACAATGTACACTGTTGGATACCCAGCCATATTGGTATTAGAGGTGATAAAAAAAACAGATCGCGCTGCTAAAATTGCCTATCCATAGAACCATGTGATTTGAATATAGCATACACTGATTTTAAACCTAGTATAAACAATGTCTTTACGCCTCAAGTGGCAGGCATTATGGAATGATACAGTGAATAAAAAAAGCCATGCGATCAAGCCAACCCTAGAAGAATGTGCTTCTTCCTACAGAACCATCCGTAGGGACGAGATAGTCATTGTAAGAATTTGTCATACTTCTATAACCAACTCCTACATGCTAAAAGATGAAGACCCACCAGAGTGCGTTTCTTGTAATGAATCATTCACTGTTGAACACTTTATGATAGATTGTTTCTAAATTCCAACCTGGGTACGAACGTCACTACAATGTTCATCACATGAAACATTTTTTTGATACAATAGCCATCTCTTGCACTTTAAAATTATCGAAGGAAGTAAACATTTATTCAAAGATATAACTTTTATGCTATCACTTTGAGTATGTGTATGTAATGTATATATCGCCTTTCATACTAAGAACCTTTTCATCTAAATATTCATTGATACACACCATTTACATTCCTCGTTGATCTGGAAGCTTTACATAGTACCCTCACCATCTAATCGTTTTGCTTTTACCTGTTTTATTTTATTATCGCTGGTCTATATTAAACCTTTTATCAACTCTAAATAACCTTACGTATAACTTTTTCTATCGCGCTAAATAGCCCTACAGTGCTATTGTCCCGTAAAACTGCAATTAAATGAATGAATGAATGAATGAATGAATGAATGAATGAATGAATCCATCCATCCATCCATCCATCAATCAATTCCCATTAGATAAAACAAAACAAAACAATACAAGTAAATCTAAAAACGATGCTAGTTTCGAGTTGTTTTTCCACAATGACCATTTTGATTAGTATTTCAAGTATTTTGTTAATGTTAGACTGCCTATTATAAATCAAGCGTACAATTCTCTTCTGCATGAACAAATTTATAAATAAGATCAGAAATACAAAATACAAGAGGTCCGAGTCATAGTAGATTAAGACAAAATATTGTCAAATTTTAATTGTTAATGTCTACCGTGTCGGGTAATACAAAATACTGTCTAATCTTAATCCTAAACTGTTCTCTAGGCCTATGTTAAGACATGCTATTGTCTAATCCCAGGCTTAAACGGTCCTCTAGGCCTATGTTAAGACATGCTATTGTCTAATCCCAGGCTTAAGCGGTCCTCTGGGCCTATGTTAAGACATGTTATTGTCTAATCCCAGGCTTAAACATCCTCTTAGCCTATGTTAAGACATGGTATTATCTAATCCCAGCCTTGAACGGTCCTCTGGGCCTATGTTAAGACATGTTACTGTCTAATCCCAGTCTTAAAAAGTCCTGTCTGCCTATTTTAAGACATGGTATTATCTAATCCCAACCATAACCGGTCCTCTGGGCCTATGTTAAGACATGTTATTTATATTCCTAGTCGATTGTCTAATCCCAGTTTGAAACGTTCCTCTGCATCTAGGTTAAGACATACTATTGTATAATCCCAGTCTTAAACGTTCCACTGCATCTAGGTTAAGACAGATGTTTGCCGAATCACAGTCTTAAACGTTCCACTGCATCTAGGTTAAGATATGCTATTGTATAACCTCAGTCTTATAAAGTCAGTGTCATATAGTTTTCACTAGTATATTGCCAGGCAACTTCGTGCTATTGATTTCTGGAAATTGCAATAGTTGATAGGCAGCAGCTACCCCATAGCAATTCCACCACTGAGGTATATTCATGTTATTGAGGTAACTACCAGAACTGGAAAGAAATAAACCGTCACTAGTATCATTCAAAGAGGCAACAGTGATATATGAGCATTTATGATTAACACAAAAACAGTTCTGGGCACAACTTATAATATCAATGTGATTAGTATTCAATGTTTTGACAAAATGTTTACCGATATGTGTTAGTGATTGTGCAATTGGCTCAAGAAGAAGAAGAAGAAGAAGAAGAAGAAGAAGATGCCGATGATGATGATGATCAAGAAAATGATGTAAAGAAAATATTTGGTATTGATTGAAGGCAAGAATCATTTTGAATAATGGTCCTCCATTTCATTCATTTGTCGGGGTGATGGACTTTTAAATAGCTAGAAAAAGTATTCTTTCTGTGATCTGAGGTTAAAACAGCTATGTCTTGTGAATTGGTCGAAGTCACCAATGTGTTGTGAGTTTGTCGATAGCAC
Organism: Megalonaias nervosa; assembly: GCA_016617855.1. NCBI lineage: Eukaryota > Metazoa > Mollusca > Bivalvia > Unionida > Unionidae > Megalonaias > Megalonaias nervosa. The sequence goes on from JAECUM010000723.1 coordinate 43,604, forward strand.
CGAAGTCGTGCGTGTTAGTCGATAACACCTGTGTCGTGCGCTATAGTCAAAACATTAAGTACTGCGCATTAGTCGATAACACATGTGTCTTGTGCTACAGTCATAACACCTGTGTATTGTGCGATAGTCGATAGCACCTGTCTTGTGCTATAGTCATAACGCCTATGTATTTTGCTACAGTCATAACACATGTGTTTTGTGCTATAGTCATAAAACCTAAGTATTGTGCATTAGTCGATAACACGTGTTTTTAACTATAGTCATAACACCTATGTATTGTGCTATAGTCATAACATCTATCTATTGTGCGATAGTCCATAACACCTAAGTATTAGTGCATTAGTCCATAACACCTAAGTATTAGTGCATTAGTCGATAACACCTAAGTATTAGTGTATTAGTGGATAACACCTAAGTATTAGTGCATTAGTCGATAACACCTAAGTATTAGTGCATTAGTCGATAACACCTATGTATTGTGAGATAGTCGATAACACCTAAGTATTAGTGCATTAGTCGATAACACCTAAGTATTAGTGCATTAGTCGATAACACTTTAAGTATTAGTGCATTAGTCAATGACACCGAAGTATTGTGCATTAGTCGATAATGTCTGTATTGTGTGCGTTAGCCGCTATATATGATGAATCATCATATTTTTATATATCATTTACATTAGTGTGTTTTCGAGAAAAGGGGAAGTCGCGGTTACAAATCAATGTTATTAAGGGTATTATCAAGCACGTGTTCCAATTTTATATTGTAGATACTAAAATGTTAACAGTAAATATGAAAGCCAAATATTGTTGCCATTTCTATGTTCTAATTCGCCTGAATGAAGCTTATTTATGGTTAATCCATACTACTATCGACCGTTATTTTCTTTGACCTGAAAGCCATTAAAGATACCACTTAGTCGATAACTACTTGAATTGCCATTAAAGATAACTTAGTCGATAACGACCTGAATGTAGAGGATTTGAATGTTGATTTTTTGTTTTGTCTCTTACTGCAAATCGCCACAATTAAATAAGAAAAATGGACAACAGTTTTTTTCCCCGTTAGCTGTTGCATAGATCACTCAATACAATAACAGCCTGAAATGTATCATCCATAACGAACGCGATGCTTCATGAAAGTGTCAGGTGTGATCAACGACATCGATGTCACAGTAAACTGAGATGCCCCAGACAGTAATTATTCAAAACCCAATCGGATTGTCATGGAGATGCTTGATTCAATTACGCAAGCAATATTTAGTGGAAGAAAATAGATCATTCTGGCTAAAGATAAGTGCAGACAATAGACATTTAAGATTAGAGTTATGGGCAAAATGATGAACGGGAAATTAAGTCTCTGACTGAAACACCGGAGGCTCCTCAAAGCCGTATCTATATGATTGTTAAAAAGCAAAATATAATACAACATGGCAATATACAGAACACCACACAGTAAGATTTAAGCAGGTACCATGGCAAATTTCAGCTACCTAACTGATTTATGCTCAGCCGGAAAATGATACATCAGCTACTGCAATTACAGAGTTACGGCAAGTAGTGCATCTAACGGGAAACATAGCAAATGGTGAAATTGAAAGAGGTGCGTCCACTTCGGCGGGATTAACGTACACATAACAAAATACTGCGAGAAAGTCTGAGAAAATTCACACTCCAGTTCCGTCAATAGCTCCTGTCAACAGTACTATTCCTGCATATCAACTATATCCAACTATTGTGCTATCTGAAATGCTATGAAAATAAATGGAGATGATAAAATACCAAAATCTCATTAAAGCGAACGATTATGTTATCATTAGCCAGGAGGGCAATTATGGAATATGAATTAGTGTTAGTCGGTTTGAAAAACAAGAAAATCAAATGAACATGTCCATTTCTCGGATGATTTGCAATGTTACAGATAAGCGGTGACGGCTTGATGCCTCCATTCGTGTAACGATTACACACTATTCTTATGTATATCTATACAAAGGGTACTATCATTCTTGACTATGGTTAGCAAAGTTAATAAGGGTTATTTATTTAATAACATTATTAATTACTAATTTTCTTATCGATCGTAAGTTCGTACTTAAAAAAAGTGTCATTCATGTAAAGTGCGTAATTCCTAAAGTTCCAAGGTTGAGTTGTACCTTATTCAAATAAACCTCACGTGATCCTATTTCAAGGACATGAGTTCTTAAAACGGTTCGGCTGACCTAATTTCTGATTGATTAACATCTAATTTCGTTGCCAGTTAAAATCATTCTAGAAAGAATATGCTTCTTTCGGTTGCTTATGAAACTATGAGTTAGTTTTGCATATAATAGAGAATTATCACGTGGAATTAGACTTACTTAGTAGAAAACACCAGTCTAGGAAGTTATTCATTGAGATGATTAATTTTTCAATTTAGTCATTAGTTGTAATTATAGTTCTTGAAATATTCAGAGCAATTGGAATAATAGCTGTCACGGAAATACTGTGGATTCACTTAAAGACATTTAAATATTTAATTGCTGTTACTGAACTATTGTAAATTTCTTTAAAGACATTTTGGAATTATATCATAGTGATTCTTTTGTGCTATTGATAAATCAGTACACTACAGAACATCATTCGGAATACCTTTGGAACTCATTCAGATTATTCGATACTTTTGGATTTGATAGATCATTTAGGACTAGTAGGATTTATTTCACCATACTATACGTTCACTGTAAGATTCTATAAAATTATATTTCCTCAAATTTCGTTTCTGTCTATAAGTCTGTCTGTTTCTCGCTCTCTGTGTAAAAGAAGTAATTTTCACTTACTTCATGTCCAACTTTACTGAGTCTCAGAGGTCCTTACTTTCTGCATGATTGTATTTTCTTTACCTTGTTTATACCTTTATATCTTTTGTTCTCGTTGATGATTAAAATAAAAACCGACGTGATTGATTTTTATTGTCATTTGTTTTTATATTCAGCTTCCTAACTGGAGATGCTAGGGATTAATCCTGTTTTTAAACTTTCTTCTAGATGAACTTCTCCTTGAAACTTTTGCAACAGATTCTGTAATTGTTGTATTATCACTCTAGAAACCAAAGAATAAGTACACTACAAATATTGTTGCAAGACATAATACAGCTGTTCTTATTTCCAAGAGGAGTGAAACCGTAACCAACTTATTTCCAAGCGGAGTGAAACAGTTACCAAAAAAGCCCACACCCAATTAAAAACTCTCTGTACTCTCTGTACTTCCGTCTTACATTTCTAAAGCGTTCGGTCTCTCGAAGCAAATGTTATTACATTTCAGAATTCTACGTTTCTACATTCTAACATTAATTCCATTGTCAATTACATATATATATATATATATATATATATATATATATATATATATATATATATATATATATATATATATATATGCAGGTGTGTATGTCTGTGTGCATTTTTGTGCTTGGTTGTCAATGGAATTGACAGGATGGACTTGGAGTGGCAAGAGATTTAATAGTGTCTTTGAATGGAAGATTTTTGGGGCATAGCACTTTTGTGTTTTTCTCATTCACATTTACAGATGATACACAGTTGTTCTTTGAATGTGTCCCAAAAAACTTTCGTTTGGTTGCTTTATCAAACTTAAATTGATACATACAGTCTCTTGTGGTCTCTGAAAACATTTACATGTCTGTTAGCGACCGATGAACATGGTCAATTAAGAACTTGCTAACAGAACGGAGGATTAGCTTTACAACTTCTTCGATATCGATGAAACTTGTGCCGACAGTAAACCTCAACATATTTTTCAGCGTATGATGTAAGTTTGTGTAATCGCAGAGTTTAATGTTTCGTAGTAAATGTGTTGCTAATAGTTTTGTTTTAGTTTACATTTGTAATCAGATAACCCTACGCAAAGCAATAACCCAAAAAGTAAAGCATTGAAGGAATGTGAGTTAATTTTTTTTTCATTTTATTTGTACTGTGTTAATAATCATATAAAAGCACACATGATGTCAAGGAATCAATTGTGAACTGAAAAAGAGAAAACGGATTAGCAATTTTCAGTTTGTTCATTAACCACATCTGCTGGCGGGCCTACTGACAACTTAAACAACTTTGTCAAAACTCATGCACTCGTAGGCATGAGTTAATTATCAGACTATACAAAAACCATTGTTTTACATAGTCTAAAGCAATATTACCTGAAGATTACGTCATTTAAGAAATTAGTCTGGGCAAAGTCCAGACCACGCTGTTGAATGTAGAAAGAATCTTGTCATGTTTAATTTCGTAAAGTTTTGCAATCGTCCTTTGATGGTGTAGATAATGGAAGTCTCCAACGTTATGTTTGTTCATGTATTGCTATTACTTCAGCTGTTTCAACAGAAACAGCTTTTAATTTTGACCAAATGAAAACGATAAGAGTTACACCATCACCTGCCAAAAAACATGTTAAATCTGATCATCCTTAAGATGTTTGTTTCAGGCCGTATGGTAGCATTGTTTCTTTTAGGCAGCGTGCTGGCATTGTTTCTATTAGGCAGCGTGCTGGCATTGTTTCTGTCAGGCAGAGTGTAGGCATTGTTTCTTTCTAGCAGTGTGCTTGCATTGTTTTCTTTTTCAGGCAGTGTGCTGGCATCGTTTGTCAGGCAGTGTGCTGGCATTGTTTGTCAGGCAGTGTGCTGAATTGTTTCTTTCAGGTAGTGTGCTGGCATTGTTTGTCAGGCAGTGTTCAGGCATTGTTTGTCAGGCAGAGTGCTGCATTGTTACTTTCAGGCAGTGTGCTGGCATCGGTTCTTTCAGGCCGTATGCTGGCATTGGTTCTTTCAGGCAGTGTGCTGGCATTGGTTCTTTCAGGCAGTGTGCTAGCACCGGTTCTTTCAGGCAGTGTGCTGACATTGTTTGTCAGACAGTGTGCTGGCATCTTGAAACGTTTTAGATTCTTATTGTTTCTTTCCAAAGTTCAAATTTGGTTTTTGTGTTCTTGTAAACGTATTCCCACCTGCTCCCAAGTACAATTCATCGTGAACCTTTGAGATTCTGTGATTACTCTTGTGTTCATTTTATTATTACTTTGTCAGCCTTCGTTTATTTGCAAGAAAATTTGAAAGTAAATCAATGTAACATGGAGTACTTGAAGCAAATGCTCCACGACGCCGAACGTCACATAATAAATATTTATCATGAAGCATAATTTGCAAGCATTAAAACGTAACATTGAATCGGATACAACAATGACAATATTCAATGTTCCTTTGTTGATCTTTAAATTCGTGTTAAGCCTGAAGGTGTCAGTATTGTTGGTTCAGCAATATATCATTTCATTATATGTTCATCATTTGATTTATCTCGTCCTGAGCAACAGAAAAAATGCTTTCATTGGTTAAACACTAAATATATCATAGCCATTTAAAACAGATAAAACTCATATATAGATGCTTTCAAGAAAAAATATACAAAACCAAATAAAATCTGCATTATTTTAAATGTCAAATACTATCAGTGAGGAAAATTTAAACAGCATAGTCCAGTCGGATTTTCTTTGTTGATTGTATTGCATAGTAAGCAGCTAGTCTTGTAATAAAAGTTTTTGCAATAATTGATGTTAACGTTACATCTACAACAAATGCAACCAATTCACATTTATGTGCTTAGCATTTTCATCTTGCTTTCTCTTTAGCCCGCCAGCCTTTAGAAATCGATACGCTTGTACGTTATCCAGCTTGCACTCCATTCAGACAGACACAGCCATAGGTTACACTACAAAAGCCAATGAAGTATTTATTATACTGTAATATCATATATTGCTCTTTGTAAACTGATCAGGTTGTCGATTAGAAGAAATAATGTCATAGTGTAGATGGCAATGATTGGTAACGTTTAGTAGCTTTTGCATTTCCAGGGATTTCAAGTATATTTTGATTTCGCGTGGTTTACATTTTCCAAATCTTTCTCAGTTAATTTTTTTGCCGCTTATTATACGCATGTTCCGATTGGCAATAGTTATATTCAACTAATGTTTGTGCTCTTTGTTTTCTGTAGTCTGTACTGTTTCGTCCTTGCTTTAGACGATGTGTTCTTTTGAAGGAACGCAGTAGATGAGGTACTATAATATATCAGGAAACCTTAATTCTATTTCTAATTGTGCTTCGTCCTTTTATCAAAAGCCAACCATGCATTCCTGTGGTGACTGAGAGACAATCTTCACTGTTTAAATAAATGAATACATGGAGTATGCTTCAACAGAGTCTTTTGTCGCTGGATAAATGGTAAACGATGCACAGGGGTTTAATTCTACAATTGAATAGAATGTTTATTGTGGTAGATACTTAAGTCCATGTGGTAGGTACTTACGTCCATGTGGTAGGTGCTTACGTCCATGTGGTAGGTACCTAAGTCCATGTGGTAAGTACTTAAGTCCATGTGGTAGGTACTTAAGTCCATGTGGTGGGTACTTACGTCCATGTGGTAGGTACTTAAGTCCATGTGGTAGGTACCTAAGTCCATGTGTTAGGTCCTTACGTCCATGTGGTTTAAGTCCATGTTCTAGGTACTTAAGTCCATGTGGTTTAAAACCACGTGGTGGATACTTAAGTCCATGTGATAGATACTTACGTCCATGTGGTAGATACTTACGTCCATGTGGTAGATACTTACGTACATGTGGGTATACTTAAGTGGAGACAAGCTTTGGTATTGTAAATCATGGAAATAATTTTAGTCGAAAAGCACTACGTTTTGGTGAAATAACACTTGAGGACATTAACCCTGTCCCCATCCAATCAACTTTTAACTAGAAAATACACAGCCGTGTTCAAATACAAGAACGATATAACACAAGGAAAGCACATCGCCAACCGAACAGAAATATCTTTAGAAATAAGGTAAAAACAATATTATGTTAAACGTAATCGCAAAAAGGCAAGTCCAAGACGATTCAAATTTCGATGAAAAGCAGCAAAAATCAATTATAGCATCCAGCACTATAGTGGACGAGATTGAAAAGGAATTGTACGTCACATCAGTCTGTACAAAATAGGGCAAAGAGGGTCTATCCGGAGAATACAAAACTATAAGACACCTCATCAATATCGGATAGGAAATGCTGTTATTCTATGACATGAATGTAATCAGCCAAATATATAGAGAATAATAAAGAGAAAGTGAGTCATTTGACCCACAAGTCACAGAATCAGAGAGAGAGAGTTTAATATATTATTTCCTGGAAAAATGGCATGTGGAGAAGCTCCATCTGCAGTGAAAACATTATTAAAATGGCATGTGGAGAAGTTCCATCTGCAGTGAAAACATTATTAACTACACGAAAAGAATATAGAATCAGGGGTTAGGCAAGTGCTGGAGAAGTAATCGATTCAAAAAGATAATATAAGAACGATGCTAACCTGCCTGAAAAAAATAAAAAAATAAAAAATAAAAAAAAATTAAATAAAAATAAAAAAAATAAAAAATTAAAGACTGAAGAATTACTAAATAAGATTGGCAAGGATACATACCGCGTCAAACAAGCAACCAAACTGCAAGAACAGTCGGAAGGTATTGAAAGGATTAAAGGTGCAGTAGTTGGAAATCTAGCACATTTTCACCAGAAAATATTGAAAACAAACAATTCGAAATATAGAGAAAAAGTGCCATTTGGAGAAAGTGATACAGGCTCTGCAGTATCGATGAAATATCCACCGTTGCTTATCAGCAGCAAATGTTGTAAAAGCTTTGATAGGGGTGTGGGATAAACATGTGGCGGCAGTGCTACACCAGGAGGCAAAAAAAAAAAAATAAATAAATAAATAAAAAATTAGTTCAATGACAAAATTAAAAAGGCTTAATACATATCTGCAATTATTTGTCTAAATTAGTAAAACATCAGCAGCTGTATTGACTGGAATTAGTGGCAGCCAGGGGCGAGCGCAAAATTATTTTCGGAGGTGGGGACAAACATGTAGTGGGCGTCCATGGTGGTATCGCAATAATCTGGCTTATAAAAACAGCTGGAAATAGCACGTTCTTTCCTGGCTGCACATATTAGTTTCCTTGTTTTGGCAATAGTGGGTTTATTATGAACATAATTGATCAACGGTGTAAAAAAGCAAAGGGAAGGTTTAAAAACTGACAAAGTTACATCTCGTAATCGAGATGTCTATTCTAAACATCACACCGTATTTGCGTTGCATGAGCACCGTTCTCCCTTCTGGCTACCCCTCATCCATAGACAATCTCCTTTCTGGCTACCCCTCATCCAGAGACAATGTCAAGAATACAGCTTGTAGACTGCTTATAACAGTAATTATCGCAGCTCTTAGAGCCATTAATATAAATATATAATTGTCTTTATGATAAATGCTTATTTTACATTTTTAAGTTGGAGTCTGTCCAAACTTCAAGCTTGATACGTGTCCTGTAAATATCTGAGTATCGGACTGATTCATTTTATGTCGTTCTGTCACCGATTATTTATCAGCCCTTGGCATACCGTTCTTTTCTTCATCAGTCGTACATTTATGTTTTATACCAAGTTGAAATGAATGTTTAGAGTTCTGTAAGTGTTATTGTATCTAACTACAATACCCATTTCTGATGCTTCGATCGAATTTGGATATTGTTCCATCTACTAATCTTTTGCTTCAGTGCAGAAAACGATCTATCCTGTAACTTGATATGTTTTTGATTAAAATAGATGTATGGTGATTTGATCCTTCCGATGCAACTCGCTGTCACTAAATACCGTTTTCATTGTATTACCACTCAATGGTCTTAAACAAAGCAAACGAAAAGAGCGAAAGTCATCATAATTTGTAAAACTCAGTAAATAATTCATTTCCCAAGAATACAAAGTAAAAATTTAAAAAGAACTTACAGTATTTTGAATTAATTCCCAAGTCCAAATGCATTCTAGTACCAAGTGAATTCCAATTGCGTTCTAAATACATTTCAATATTGAATATTCTGTTGTACCTATAGTCTCGAATGTGCTAAGTGCTAATGGCCTGAAATGTGGCAATGTGCAAACAGTCTTTTGATGTATCACAATAATGTAATCCGAAATTTCCTCGTCTCTGTTCACTATAATTCCAAATTAATGTTTTAGTCTAAGAATTTTTTTGAGCACTTTGTACATTCTAGTGAATAATGTTACATATCGGCTCGTTCAAAGTAACACAAAGAAAGAGTGAAGACAACAAGCTTTGTAAATTTTAACAAAAATAATTTATTTCCCTAGAAAACACGGTGAAAAGGTAAATAGGCGAAACAAGACTTATGATTTACGAAGATCCAAAAATATGTTCTAAATTTGTGAAAACACACAAGTCCTGTGAATAAACAGTTCTAAATTGATACAGTCTGAATCTCAGTTCCGTTCCAAGATGGCGGATGATGACGAAGGCTAACACAAAAAGTCCAGAATTTTCACTGTAAAGCACAATTTGTATTGTTCTGTTCCGATTTAGAAATAATTTCATCAAATGTCTTTGTCCAAAGCCAGTAGTGTTGTTCTCCAGGGAAAATAATTACTTAAAAAGTAGATGAAATACAGCTACCACCACTAACAACACACATGTTGTTCCTAACACGTACGAATGAACAAACACCTCTTTCCAGCACAGAAATACCTTTTCCTTAAGGTATTATAAACTCTGTAAGATGTTATGATGTGACTCTGAACTACGACTGACTACGAATACGACTCTATGACTAAATATTTCTTACAGGTAACTGAGCATTTAAAACAAGCTAATGCGTCATTACATGTACACACGCACGAAGCACACGTGTGATTTCCGCAATCCATCTGGACATTACGAAAACTTAAACAAGTATCAGCCAATCATTTACATAGCTACTGCTGAATGTTTACTTGCGACGAATTTACTATCATACAAAGCTCGTGCTTACACGAGTCACATTTACGTTTTAAATAAATATGATGTTTCTAACAAACTATTAGACCTTGCTAACATAATCATCACCATAATAATAATAACATTTAGTGATATAAAAACAAAATAAAAAATGAAACAAAGAATTAGAAGAATTTAAATTTTAACTCATATGTAATTTAACTACAGGGTCGTAACAATAATAATTTGAAAAGTAAATCCACTCAAATTAAAAAAAAATGAATATCAGAATAAGAGTGATTCGGCTTCAGTTTTTAAGGCAAGAATGAATGATCCTAATGTAAACAACTTTGAATAGCCCTCTACTTGACATAGGTCGCAGTTAACATTTTCCGGAAATACTCGGTCAACTTAAAGAATATTTCCTATCTGGAACTTTCTAAGGCTAGAATCTAGTCTGTATCTTTAAGTCAAGCTGAAGTAAACGTGTTTACACTTAATAATGAGCTGAATATTTTATATATACTCATAGAGAAATAGAAGTTATGAATTATGTTGTTTACAAAATAAATGTCACTGGTCAGGTACACCATTAACTTGATTTTGGACAAGCGCACAGAATCAGTGAGACATTAAAACTAACATGACCAGAGATAATGGATACTGATCAGTTGGATTTCCTGTTTTACTCATTAAGGACTATAAGTGGAATTATTACCCAAAGGGTGACTGAACGGGTGCCTGAAAGGATGGCTAACAGGTTTGCTGAGAAAGTGGCTAATATATTGGCTGGAATGCAGCTTATAGATAAGCTGAAGAAAAAAAATTATTCCGTAAAATAACATTAAAAATTGTACAGACTGATTAATTGATATATACATTGATAGTAGTTGCAAGGGCAAATGTGGTAATACAACCAAACAGTCGAGCCGGCTCATTCCTATGTTATGCACACACCTTAAGTGTATGCACTCCAACGTTATCATTCCAAACTCAGGTAGAGAAATTATTAATATTTTGTGATAAAAGCGATAGATGAAGTCAATAGCTTCAGGCAGTAAATCATATCCATGTTTAATAGCATAGATATACTAATTGTAATAGACCGCTCCGGTGGCCTTAGTAGTTATTTCACATCACTGCAGCTTGACAAACTTGAAGGGATTTAAGTCATTTTGTTTCAACTATTAATCATCAATGGTCTAAGTGGCTTATGGTCACGTGATCAACTAAACTCCAAAGTGCACGTAAATAAAAACACAATGTAACCCGACTCAAAGGACTGCCAGGTTGCACTTCGATTTTCAGAGGTGGTTGTCCTTGTTGATTAACAGACAAGACTGAGCAGATGTAATTTTGCAAACAATTTAAATAAAGATCAAAGTCTGAGGTTTAAATATTCAGATTTTAAGACAGCTTAAATATCCCTGAAATGAATACACAGTATTTTAAATGGTATAAACGTATGAATGCTAGTATTTTCCTCTTCCAGGGAAATGAATAACCTTCGTTTGAAATCTTACCGTTCGGAAAATTAAATTACTCCTAGCATTCATTGTCGAATAAGCTGGAATCTCTAAAACCAAACCCACATATTTATACGATATAGACATAATTACATATGTAGAAAATTCAATCCTTGCTTTGTACAGACTTTAGAAACCGCAAAGACGTGTTCCAGGCCAGTAACGAAATATAGTTTTGTTTTTGTGTGGATCTGAGTGGCAGTTGTATTAATTATATGATACCAAGGAAGTCGGAGCTACGGTCCCTTCCTAAGGACACACATAGGCGGCAATTTAGGTGAGCCAAGACAATTAGTTTGTACATATTTTATGTGCTGAATATAAAGTTTCTATTGTCATTTTTAATTCATTTTAGTAAAAGTTCTTTTCTAATTAAGTGACATTTCAGTTCAATTATATCGCATCTAAATAACACCACCACCTTTTCTGCCTTTCTCAAACAAGGCAAAATAGTCTGTAGATCTTTTAAAGGCATCTATTCATCCATCAATTCACCATGTCTTGCACTTTATTTTTCAAGCATTTAACCTCTCACTATACCTTAATACTATTCATATGTGCAAAGATACACACATCAGCGTGTCCATACTTATATACTATTCGAGCAAAAGTCTTAAAATTTTATTCTTTCACGGACCTGTACTTTCAGCACCATATAAATCATTTAAATGCCTGCAGTTATTTACAATGAAGGACAAGGAAACTTGTTTGATAAGTCTATTTTGTATTATGGCCTTTACGAGCATAAACATCACGTGACATAAAATCAATCAAGATATTGTGCATGTTAATTATGCTGAGTTAAAGAAGTGGCTAACTTAATAATCAATTTATGTGCTTCAACATCAAACTCAAACATAATGCAAAGTTTGTTAGTCGTGTCGATTATCAGATGCAATGCAGATATAGCCATTGAGCAATGTTTACATATTTCTTATTTTTTGAATGATATAGACATTTTCTCAAACTGCACGCGAGCTGAAAGAGTACAATGGAAACATGGAGATGACACATTTGAGGCATTTAAATCTATCTTTAGTGAAGATAAGTCTTCAAAGATAAAAATTGATGAGGCTAACAAAATTAATCTGAAGATAAAGGACTTCTTGGATAAGGTAGGGACAGAATATTTATCCTCTCACTGATTTAGAGATTTAATCGTACTCTATAAGTTGGGATTTGGAAATAGTTCAACCAGAAGGAAGCTAGAGATTGATTACCGTATTACCTTAATTGTTGGACAACTACAATAACTCCTGTCATACGTCTATAGATATAACTCCCAGAGAAACATCTACAGAGGAAACAAAAGTAAGTTTTGATAAATGTATAAGGCTATCTAATAACTATCCATCATCAGACAGCTATAATTAACGTAGACCAAAGTGTAACAATTTTCAGAAGAATATAAGTCTATATTTGCCAAAGGTTATTTGCCTAATTCCACGGAATATATCAAAATAAGGCAATTCCTTTTGGGCGATCCTGCAATACACAAAATCATTTCAAGAGAGATTTTCGATCTGTAAAATCCTAACTTGATTTCGTTACACAGTATCATAGGACTAATGTTCAGATTATCATAAACCGAAGAGAAATGTCCGAGCAGTACATATAATGTTCGAAACGTTCAATACTAAATATTCCGAGGACGTAAATGAGGATACATAGTGTCCGAGGACGTAAATGAGGATACATAGTGTCCGAGGACGTAAATGAGGATACATAGTGTCCGAGGACGTAAATGAGGATACATAGTGGTGGTTCGTAAACATATACTTTAGCACTTTTTTCTTTAATATATATAGACCTAAACAGGGTAGATTCTATTTTGTTTTACGTGGATGGGGGAAGAAGGAGAATGCTTGCTTCATTTAGCAGTAATCGAAAGCTTATCTAATCTGTCACGTTTTTCCTGTTGATACATGTAGACCTAATAGGACAGATGGTACATTGATTTATCTGACTTGGGGAGGACTAAGAATGCATGCATTCATGTCGGTGAATATGGACGACCAGTGTATTTTCCAGGTCATCGAAAGCATTTTATTATTGCTACCATCTCTCTCTCTCTCTCTCTCTCTCTCTCTCTCTCTCTCTCTCTCTCTCTCTCTCTCTATATATATATATATATATATATATATATATATATATATATATATATATATATACAGTCCAAATTGTCTTTAGCGACCTCTGCGATGAGCGACTACCTGTCATTTCCAACCACAATCGTAAAGCACGGATAGATTTTATTATATAAACGCCCTGTTATGAGCGACCACTTGCTGAACGCGACCAGCGACCGTGATGTCTTGGCAAAATATGCATTTCGACACTGCCACGAACGACCGCATTGCAAAAATGAGGATAAACTCCACCAACCTTTATTTAATCCCTGTAAGAACGACCGCTCATATCATTCTAAATAAAAACAAAAAAAAAAAAAAAAAAAAATAAAAAAAAATAAATTAAAAATAGGCTGGCTACCGATGTGTGAATATTTTAACTATGCTTATAGTGTTCTATAGTTTCTGTCGTAAACCAGACTAAAGTATATGTAGATTTTATTTCCTAATCTGGTTCCCTGCTTGGTATGCTCCCTACATTGTTCTTCGCTTTTCGTATAGGGGTGAACAACGCAGGGAGCATATAAAGCAGGGAACCAGACTAATTATTCCCGCACGTAGTCTGCTTCCCGGCCCTAATTGCAGGACCTGACATCCATTTGAACGACGGTATCGTGAGAACAGACGGACACCACTGACCTATATGTAATCAGTTGTTACAACGACAGCTTGATTAGTAACGATTGTTCTGATAGAAAACAAGCATAAAAGGAATATTAAAAAAAAAGGATTGTTGCTACCGGTGATGGATACTACAGTCCGTAAACCAGGTTAATGTACATGTCAAGAGTTGCCGTTGTGGTGTGAAAATTGACGTAGTGGTCGTGTATATTGTTTGTCTCTAGAGTTAATCCGTATTGCCGGGGGTGAATAGGTCATTGTCTATTAAACCAGCAAGAGAGAATCGTTTGTGGGATTTTGATTGATAGTGTTCAAAACTTGTGATGTTTGTTGTTTTTCTCCCGATGTTAAGTGATTACAGCCCAATCACAAAGCTGTCGTCTATTCAGGTTGGTGCGACCGGGTTAAACACTTAGCTTATAGAGTTAATCCTAGTATGTCATCTTTGAATGAAGCCGTTTTGACTTTTGTCTCTAAGTAAATGGTTCTGTTTCTGGATGAGATAATTGTTTCTTTTTATTTCATTAATTGTTAGATATGCAATGCACATTAATAGATTTTTCATATTTTCCCAAAGCCCAGTCAAAACCGTCTTTACATTCGATATTACAACTGACCACTAATAATTTTAACACCTAGAACCTTAATGACAATGGACGAACCTCCAACTAAAAAGAGGCAAATTTTAAGGCTGGAGAAAATAATTATTGTAACTGAAAGAAGTGATAAACAGCAGACCACTCGCAAAAAAGCGGTTTAATCGTCGGTAGAACAAATTTAGGTTGTTATAAAGAAAAAGAAGTAATTCAGAAACGATTTCATATGCTAAAATATGTGATCTTTAGATGTAAATGTGATTCCATGTTTAATGACAGAAGTATATCTTTATTGCTATATAATTTTGTTTTTAGGTGAATGCATACAATATTTTAGCAGGAAATATTAATAAAGAATAGAATATATGTACAGTGATTGTGGTTATTTTTCTTGAAATTGTTCTGAAACTGGACCTTGGAAACTGGTCTTTTTGTACAAGCCTGCTATGAGAGACCACCTGTCTTGAGAGACCGCTTTTTGTCGGCAGAAGGGACGGTCTCTCATAACAGGTTTTGCTATATATATATATATATATATATATATATATATATATATATATATATATATATATATAAAGCCTTGGTTTGAAAAATGTGTCATGGGGGTCGTGAATACAGAGGAGTTACAAGCTGAGTCTGACATACTGGTAGATCTGTATATCAATGCAGACAATGAGATAATTCCACTAACGATGATTAAATTAGGAAGAATGAAACATGATGACGCGCTACTTATATCAGTGAAGACTACGCGATCATTCAATACTGCATTCCTAAATTAGAAAAAAAATTAAAAACGTTGACGTATTGCTTATGTCAATGGAGACAATGAGATCATTCAGGATAGGATTACTAAAGGATATATAAATATGTACAATTGCAGGAACTGTCTGTACCATTTTTCAACCATAATTCAGTTTGTGTGAATATCAGTTGATCTGATATAGATTTCACGAGACTGCAGTTGATATTATGTTAAAATGGTTCTAAAGTAAACGTCATACATAATCGACACATCAGAATTATTTTAGTTGTTGTTACAGATACCCGTTGTACATATGTTACTACAAATGATACACATTTCAAACCTTCTAAACAAATTAAATGTGCTGAAGAATGGTATTAAACCCAAAACAACAACAACAACAACAACAACATATCAGTGTCCTCGTTGTAGAGAGGACAATTTTGATATTCTTTTTATCGTTGTAAACTTTGAAGTCTACGCTTTTATTATCAACATTGCATGTAATATTTGAGAAGTAAACCGTGAAACGTATCACTGAACGGCTTTTTCATAATATTTTTCTGATATTGGTCAATCCTGTTGGGTGCTAATCGCGACCTTAGGCCAGCTCAAAGTTCTCCATGCTTTTTTTTTCTTCTCCGTGGTCTTCCGAAAGTAGCATAAAATCCTCACAGCATTGTAAACAAGGAACACAATACTTTAATGAATCTTCCGACCATCAGGCAAACAATATGTGACCTTATTTGAAACGGCGTATGAGTATCTCCAAAACAGCACAGATTAGGTATGTAACAAAATTATAAATGCTTTAAGATTACAAGATTATATTAGCAAAGTGGACAAAGCATTGCAACGATACAAACACACGCCACATTTCTGAAACGCCGATACACGATATAAAGTTTAGAGATTGAATTCATCCAACGTGACACGATATAGGCCCGGCTCATGAAGACAGCAATATTCAAGATATATACCTTTGCTCGTCTGCATCCTTTCAGGTTATAATACGCGCATATTCGTGAAAAATAAACTGACAACGAACAGTGCAAACCTAGTATCTAACTAGCCTGAGCGCTTTCGACTCTTAAGCTCAAAAAGAAAAAACACGGTTGAAATTCACATCGAATAACTCAGAGAGCTATAACCAACCGTTTTCATTGTCGGAGCTTAGGAAGAATAAGGCCCATGATAATCTGCTGGGCCTGACGATATACATTACCAGTTTTTGAAACACCTTCCAGAACCATCCTTAACAGTTCTTCTGGAAATCTTCAATGATTTATGGATTACTGGTAATGTACCAAAAATTTGGAAAGAAGCAACAGTAATACCAATTCCCAAACCAGGTAAAGATAGCGCAGATCCTAGAACATAAACACACTGAAAAATTAATATAGTTGCAAAACAATGGAACGAATGATCAATTCTCGGCTTGTGTGGTATTTGGAAAGCAACAATTTAATATCTCCTTTCCAAAGTGGCTTTCGTTATGGTCGTAGTGCCAATGATCATCTGGTATAACTACAAAACATTTATAATAATAAATCATTTTATACCACATAAATCATGTCAAGGTTGAGGATCATAACATCCGAGTAATACTATCGGTTGTTGCCCCTATATGTTGACGACTATAAATGTTAGTAACAATATACAATTAAAGACAATCAGATAAATTTGATCCAAAATTGCAAATAACGGTTTAAATTTGAAATCAAAAACTTATGTATGCATGCTGTCAGCTACAAGACATCATGATGTAAACTCTCGGAACACCTTTCCAGTTGTTGAGAAGAAAATCAGCATGATCACAGAGACTGACCATTCCACACCCGATCTAATTTGAAAGACTAAATGCTTGAAGTCCCACTTTTAAAGTATAGCGCACACCACTGGGGTGCTGATAGGTTGTCCCAGTTTATACAGAACATTTATTTCAAACTACTATGGTAGCGTTTCATGTTCACTTTTGGTCCTATTTAAGACATAGACCCAATTCATATCAGGGAGAAAACTTAATTCAAGATTTAAGAAGCATCCCCGTGTATAACCACTCGATGAAGCGAAAGAAACCAATTATCAAAGTAGAGAAATGCTTTCCACAGTATAAATTTCAAACCCTCAACCCTGCTTTTTGGGTGATTTATATGAACCTCAAATACTACCACTTATATGACAATGTTAGACATAAGAATATTAAAGACTTCCAATTCTCAAAGACTACCCAATTACTTTCA
Organism: Megalonaias nervosa; assembly: GCA_016617855.1. Taxonomy (NCBI): domain Eukaryota; kingdom Metazoa; phylum Mollusca; class Bivalvia; order Unionida; family Unionidae; genus Megalonaias; species Megalonaias nervosa. The sequence goes on from JAECUM010000723.1 coordinate 61,301, forward strand.
GCAAAGTTGCAGAAGACAATCAGCATATCACACAGACGAAATCAAGCATTAATGTTTTTTGAAAGCAATCCATTTTATATACTCACAACGAAACCATCAGTATTATATCACTACATAACCATCAAGAACCAATCCATTGCCAGCTAATGTTCTTCTTAAAAACACTGAGCCAACACCTCTACAATATATATACACAGGTTACCAGCCTATTGGATTAATGGTAAGACAAACAACGCCAACTAAAATGGCCCTATCACTAAACCATCACTTTAATACTCCGTATACAATTTAGATGTATTATCAAAGACTACAACAAGAAAATGGCAGGATCATGGAATGATACCGTAACAAGAAACAACATGCATCAAGCCATGCATATATAATCAACCCCTTGGTACAGAGCCGTCCGTAGGGAGGAGGTAGTCAACCAAGAATTCGAATCGGCATACTTATTTAACCCAACCATAAACTAAAAGGAAAGACAACCAGACACATACTTGCAATGAACCATTCATTTAATGCACTACTACACTAGGTTTCGACTACATCCTATCGAACATTATACAATATGCATCAATTAAGAACTCTTTATACAGTTAGCATTTACAATTATAACTTCCAACAAGTCCAATTTATCATAAGATACTATCTAACACCAACAATTTTATGTGCACTATACAACAACAAAAAACCACCCTCAGTATCTGGTGAAAGAAGATATAATTTCTTTTGCAAGGAGAATATATATCCTTTATTAATTATTTTAAGCTTTAGGGATTATGATATATACACAACTGTTTCATTATTAATAAGGGCTATCGATTATACAGGTACCATAGAGCCATCTATCCATTTTCGTCTTAATCATACCATGAACCTGTAGGTTTTCTTTCTTTCGTATATGAATGCTACATAATAGTTTGAAAAGAAAATAACAACAAATCCGTTATGTGCCGTAAAATCAAATATTTGATCCCTTAATAAAACTACTTGATAGACACGCTTCCTGTATCTATGGTTTGGTTCGGTTTGATCGTTTAAGCACACAACACATATTATTTTGTACCTAGGTAATTGTTCAAATACATTGAAGAACACATCACGGGCTGATCTTGTGGCAAGATTCGAACCCACATATGTATATTTATAAATTATATATATATATCATTACTTGGTATACATAGTGATATAAAACAGATTTGTAGAAATTGAATATTTGCTTTAAAAATAAGTATACCCAAAGAATATGTTTAAAAGGGAATAGGAAATGATAAGCCTGTTTCATCATATGATCGATTAATACAAATTTAGGACTTTCATGCAAGCATATGAATTGTTATAATGCAAATCTGTGTTGATTCATATTACCTTTGTGATGTATATGTTGATTAAACTTTTGTGGTTTTAATTCTTCATCCTTTTTTTTTGCTGCATTACGAACTTGGTGTCCTTAATTTTGTCTACATAGTTGATAAATAAAAGTGAAATAAGTTCAGTTCTAAAATGATGTTAAACAAAAGTAGTATTTATTTTGTATATAATTGACCTATCGCCACTTGTCAATCATTCTGCTCGATTAACCAATCAGCGAGCGCTATTAGACACACCTCCAGATACTGTTTACGTCCGCCATTTTGCTCAGTGGGGGCTAATTGCAGTGGGGGCTTTGCAATTCTGATAGTCGTTATCCAGATCGCCAAAATGGAGGAGTTAAGTTTATTCCGTTCCCGAAACCAAGACGTAAATTAGAGAAGTGCAAGCGATGGATAAAGGCGTGTGGTCGGCCGCACCATCAGCTGAACGTGGACACAATTGATGGCAATTACCACATGTTTGTTTGCACAAAGGTATGTAAAAAGCATGTCCTTTCGTTAATTTAATATAATTTAATATAAAGAAAATAAAACCTTAAAAACCCTGAAAATCGATCGTGTGTTGAGCAATCACTGCACCCCCCCCCCAAAAAAAAAAAATATAATCGAACGTGTGTGGAATATAGCAAGCATCGTTTAAAGTTTGAACAATTAACATTTTAATGTTGGTTTGTCCCATAAATAATGCATCATTGTCTCGATCTTTTAGACACTTCAGCAGCTCTGTATTTTTAGTCATCTAACTGTAGGCAGGGAGTATACTAGATACTCTTGACGTAAATTTCCTTTAAGATAAATATGTTTACTGATTTACTCAAATAAAGCACATCATACATCTTTTCAGCACTTCCCTGGTGGAGAGCCCACAGATAGATACCCTGACCCAATACCAGCAGATGCAATACTCACACGATACACACCTGCAAGACCTCCGCCTAGAAAGAGGTGGAAAACTCTATCCAATGAAACAAACGTGTAAGTTGGAAATTATTATGGAAAAAAAAATGATGCTTAGTATATCAAAGAGAAAAAACTAAAATGAGAGAGAGAGAGAGTTCATGAAGAGTGCATTTCAGTGCGGATGACAAAATTGAAATTGTATTCACTATTACGTACTATATACGTTGACAATGTGGCTTTATGTATGCTTGGAGGAGTGTCAGTGGGAGAGAGAGAGAGAGAGAGAGAGGAAATAAAGTGAATAGATCTATATGCATTCTGCTGTGTGTATACAGGTATGTCTATATGCATACTATTAACTGCGTTCCTTTTTAAGAGGCCTGCAAGATGGATTAGTTCAGGACATTGTCTCACCTCTTGTTTTAAATAAGATCATTATTACCATTATTCATATTATTGCAATAAAGAATACAATCAGAATTTTAGCAATTTATTTTAATCCATTGAAAGCAAAGCCCTTGTTATTTCAGTTCAGAAGAAAATGCAGAACTGCTTCTGGCTGTTGCTGATGCAAGCCAAGAGAATGATGACAGTCTACAGAAAGATGTCACTCTACTGGAAAATTATAATCTTGGTACATGTTATTTATTTACGTTTGTTTTATTTCTTAAACACATGAAAAGTGAATGCAGAACACAACTTCTCCAAAATACCCTCCATGACCTTTTTATCTGGCAAAATCCTCTATATGTAGAGGTCCTGTCTTGTGTATGTGACAAAATCACAAAAATTTGCACCAGTGACTAACAGCTGGCCTTGAACTTGAAACCAGTAGGTATGATTCCTTTTGAGCACAATTTGTCTTCCATTCTTTTCAAGAAATAGTGTGTCCTTCTTCACATATGACTCTAAGGCATCAGCAATCGTCCAGTCCCGTATAGAAAATGGACACTTCACTTCCAGAACTCCAGATGCCCACCTTCACATATTTTTCCATCTGGTGATGCACCCAAGAATGGAAATAATGGGTTCACAATGAAACCACAGTCATGTACATGATTATTTGTCTTCTTCATGTACATAGTTTTTGCCACTTTTTCACTGGAAATACCATAACTTGTGGCAGCTGATTTAAATGGCTTTGGCTTGAAAATACTATTTAAGAATTTATCTGTCATACAAGCTTTTCTTAGCATAAATCTTCCAAAGTTGGATGCAGTTATTCTGTTTTCTCTCTCCTTGTACCACTGATCACAAACATTCTGGGTCCTTGTGTTCCTTTCTATCGATATGGCTTCTTCCTCTGACAAAGCTAGACTGGACCACTTGTCAGTGTTTTCCAACACAGAAGAAGGTATCTTAATATCTGTTTCTTTTGGAAAGTCCAGATCTCCGCAGTCTGTATGCTTTTGTCCTGGAACTTCTACAGCTTTTATTAATGGAATCTGAAAGTGGACAGTTGAATAATTGGCATAAATGACCAAGCATATTAAAAATTTCGGTTGTACAAATTTTCTTATACATTGAAGAATATCTGAATAGGTAAACTTTCTACTTTCAGGTGTATCAACATTGGATCTCCTTGCTTTGGCTGCAGAGAACAGATCATTGACAGAGAAACTTGCTCAGCAAGTACTTATTAATGAAGAGCTGAGGCGTGACAGTACAAGGGTGGATAGAGAACAAGAGAAAACATGTCTAAGGCAGCTCACGTTGAATAAATGTACTGTAGCAACAGTGAGGGATAGCCATGTGAAAGATAACTTTAAATACTATACTGGATTTATTTATGAACAATTTATGAACATTTTCAAATTCCTTGTGCCAGATGAATTTGAAATACCTCTTAGCTTCCCAAGGACTATAACCAGCATTCAGAACATGCCTTTGGAAGATCAACTGCTGCTGACACTAATTAAGTTACGCTTAAATGTTGACTTCAAACATTTAGCCAATTTGTTCCATGTATCGCAACAGGATGTTGGTGCCGTTTTCCGAGCATGGATCAACTACATGTTTTACAGATTTGGTTCAGTTCCTATCTGGCCAGACAGAGAACTGTTGTTGCAACAAATGCCAGTGAAATTCAAGGAGGACTTTTCAACAACCTTTGTAATTTTAGATGGTACTGAACTCAAAGTGGAAAGGCCTAGTGCCCTGAGAAGTCAGAGTCAGTGTTATTCTGACTATAAGTCAGCAACAACCCTTAAAGGCTTGTTGGAATTGATCCAAGAGGATCTTTCATTTTTATATCTATGTTGTTTTCCGACTCAATTTCAGACAAAGAAATTACTACACAGTGTGGTTTGCTACCATTATTGCAACAGTTGCTGGACTGTGGAAAACTGAAAAGAGGTGATGGGGTGATGGTAGATAAAGGTTTTTTAATTCAAGATGAAATTGAAGAACTTGGGCTAAAACTCATAATACCCACATTTGCACGAGGTGGAGGTCAGATGTCAGCAGCAAATGTAGCATTGACTAAGAAAATAGCCACACACCGTGTCCATGTGTAACGAGCAATCTCAAGGGCAAAAAAGTTTAAAATTATTGACAATAGATTGGACTTGTGTTTATTTGCATGTGTGAATCAGGTTTGGTTTTGTTGCTGTTTCTTGACTGGCTTTATGCCATTACTCATTCAAGACTGACACACGGATATAAAGCAGAAAGAACAAGAACTTACATGATAACCCAGATTACTGCCTATATTCTGTGGACCCTGTTCTGTCTGTGTTGTATGATCAGGAGAAGCCACAAGATATGATAATGGACAACCCTTTAGACCTTGTAGAAATGATATGTCTGTGTCCCGCAGTTGTATCTTCCTATAATTAAAGCACAAAAAATGTATATTCAGCATTGTAAATAATTGCTTAAATGCATTGCCACAATCATGTTTTTGACTGAAGGAAAGACTACTCCTAGTATAACTATTAAGAAATAAATATATCTACAAAATATATTCATTTCTGTTGCTTATACGAATTTTATATGCACCAACAAACAACAAATTTAAAAAAAAAATGTTTTATTACCTGTTGTCATCACACATGCAGTAATTGGCTTCCGCTTCCTGTTTTTGTTTCCTGGTTTGGCGATGGCCATAGTCGAGACTGGCTCGGCTTGTATCTTTGCACCTCTCGGTTTGTCCCATTGCTGAGGCAAACTTGTGCATGATGGTTGTGCAGGTATGTCTTTAAATCCTTTCAAAATCCAGTCTTTGAGGGTCATTAAAAGTGCGAGAACATGGGCACACTGACCAGAAACTCTGAAAACGTTACAATAAGAAAAAATGAATCTGCTAGTCTGACAAAATAAGATCGAAGGTATCCAGATCAAAAAGAGGGACACATACATGAAGGTTATTATATACATAAAAAACTCTATACATTGTCTATTGGAGTCTAATTCATGCTCCTTTTGTAATTTTACCACTTCAGCAACAGTAAGAATAAATTTTAATATATGTATCAGTGAAATTTAAATATTTATTTGCCAAATACTAAACAAATTTGCAATTCTACATACTACACTGGTCTGTACAGACTGTAATGTACACGTACACAACATATATGCATACAGCACTGGATCAGCTGATCGATAACACAGACACATTATCACCAAAAACAGAATACACAAGACACTCCTGTTTAAAAAGCAGCCTTCATATAAAAATATATATTCGAAAGAGTTCCGATACTTACCCCGATTTACAGCTGCACAGAGCTTCAGTCACTCGTTTCTTTGAAGTATCGATTGTCATTATAGTTTTATGCGGTTCTTCGCTCTTGCGTTTACTCCTAAATCCTGCAATTTACTTGAATTTCTTCATTCCCGATACGAAAAAGCTTCACATCATCAACGTAGGAGCCTTTACTAAATGCTCTCGCTTTCTGTCTCTGTCTCAGTGTTGTTTCATATGGCAAATATTGCTCACCAATGTCGTCTGGTATATCTCTTAGTGTTATCACGCCCGCCATTTTCAAAGAATGTTTGTCGGAGGTAAAGAGGTTGCCAAGTCATGTGATCGGTAGGCGGAGCGATCTACCTTCTCGCGTAAGGTCAATTGCTTGTATAAGCTTTAACTAATTAAACGGGAAAGAACATGTGTTTATTTTCAACTTATTTTTAAATATTCTTAAAACTGAAATTTTGCATTGATATATCTGTAAAATCAGTTAAAGGCAATGCGTATGAATTGTATTAAATTCCGTAAAAAATGGTATAAAGTCAGCAATTTAACAAGAGTCCCAAGTTGGTTTGAGATCTCTTGCCTGACTTAAAAATACCTGAAACTCCAGAGTACTTCAACAAACAATTTCGGTTAGAATGATGCTTTCTGACCTTGAAAGGTTTCTCTGAGTTTAGTAATGAAACTCATATTGAATGGCAGGTCAGCATAATTTGCACAATTTCGAAACAGTTTCATTCAGCCTCACTGAAACAAACGTTGGCCTTGCCTGCTATAGGAGCGAAGTTTCTGTCATTACTTGTGCTGTCGCTGCATGTTCCACTTAGTGCGTCCTTTGCTGAAAAAGCGCATAAGTCATAAAATAAAATGTTGTTTGGAAGATGAATAGTTTGAATAAGCTTTAAAAGACTAGATGCGAAAGAACATTGTGTGTTTATCTTTCTGAGCACATTCTTTTCTACATCAAGACTGATTCCTTTAAATCACATATACTTTAAATGATCATGACCATTGCTCTTTTTCGTTTCTCGCCATAACGTGTTCTTTATATGCCTTTTTCTCAAAGATTTAGTTTTCTCTCCATTGTCATTCTTTTGATACGGTTGTTTTCCTAGTACCACAATGTTAATAAGTGTTTATTGTTCCTTGGAGAAGAATACTTGCCTAGCTTAAAAATTCGGGCTATAATGCGTAACCCGCGCCATGGCCACTATTGTTATATATATATATATATATATATATATATATATATATATATATATAGATATAGATATAGATAGATAGATAGATAGATAGATAGAAAGAGAGAGAGAGAGTTCTTACCTTTCTTTATGACCTTTATGTCTTTCTGCACATCACTTTTGACAGGTGTCAGGCCTGTACTGGGTGCTGTGAAAACATTAAATACGTATTCAGTTTTGAGACTGATACAAATAAAGCATACACACATCTTAAGTTTACAAACCATATACAATCTATATTGCTACCTAAGGTCATATTGCAGGAGAATCATGAAGAAGGATGTATAAGATGCATCAACATAACTACATGTTACTGATTCATAATGATAATCAGTACAAAACCTTTTTATAATCTTAGGTGAAGAGTACTGATAAAATTATCAGCAGAAATACCATCCTATAAACTAAGTTTGAACTTTGATGTCTATCAACTATTTTCGAAAACTGCGATAGTAAATGTTAGAGGTGCTGTATTCGTAGTATCCCTTACTACATTCCTTCAACAATACATTTATTTTTACACATACAATTTTATCCTTATATTTTAAACCGCAATATTGCAAAATTATACATCGATTATGCAATCAGAGTTTATTTATTGTTGCATATTACATGTTTGGTATTTAACCAATTGTCATTGTATTTTGATATTTTTATTTTTATCACAGGTATTGAAAATTTTAATTTTTTTTTTAAATTGCACATTAAGATAAATGAAAGGTATTTCACATGACAACGTGCACGCTTTTGTATTACTCTATTTGACAACATACATAATCTTTTAACTCTAATCAGTACATTTTATCTGAAGAGAACTTGGTTTCATGTTTGCTTTGATTGTTCCTTGTTCTGCGGCACAAAGTACTCTTGCTACTTTGGTTAGTTCAACTGTTGTGTCCTTCAGCTATTAATTTTTATGTTGAAAAGCGTCACGGATAAAATACTGCCCTGGGGCACATCCATCTCTTGATCGTGCATATCAGAGAGGGTGGAGCCCACTCGTACCTTGAATTCCCTGTCTGAGAGGAAGTTTGATATGAACGAGGGCAGACGGCCTTTTAGACCCAGATCGTGCAGGTCATTTAGTATTCCGTACTTCCACGTTGTGTCATAGGCCTTTTCCAGATCAAAGAATCCCCCTGCGGGTCCGGGGTTGTAGAATTGGCCCGCCGTGCCTCGCTACGTGTCGTAAGAGGCGACTAAGTAGAGGCAACCTGTTTGCCGTGGGTTGCGACCCGTGTCGGAGGAGGAAAGGATCCTGGTAGTTGAGCAGAGGCTTTCCGATGCAATACACTACTTTGGCCTCTACTTCTTCTAGACGGGTGGTCGGGATGGGCCCGGTCTCGACAAATCGGCTGGTCACGCCGAGCCCTAGGAGGTCTTTATTTACTCGCTCACTTTCTTTATCTTTCTCGTTGTATCTCTCTTGATACCACCGTTGCCCCTACATTCTATCCCTTTAACTGTCCCTTTTCCAAGTCTTAGAAGACTTCCTAGAAGGCGGTGGCTCAACGGGTCAATTGGGAGGTAATTTTACCGACTGAGTATGTCTTATGGGATGAATCAGGAGGTGAATTTACCTACTGAGTATAACATCTGTGTATCCCTGGCACTTGAAAAGTGTCCCCTTGTTGGGCTCCTTGGTGGGCGGGGAGCACGGGTGCTGAATTTTAAATCCACCAACATGGATATTTTAAAAAAAAATCAACTAAACCGTACCAAAACTGGATCTGACTCAGATGACGAACCATGTGGTGTGGAATCATTTCCACGCTTCATGGTTATACAATCTACAGACGACTCAAAACCGCTAGCCTCACTGTCTCCGTTTGTTATCGAAAAAACAATTACGGGCATAATTGGTACACCAAAAAGTGTAAAGAAGTTGAAATCGGGATGCCTACTTGTTGAATGTGAGCGACGGGGTCAGACCGAAAATATCCGGAAAATGAAGACATTTTTCGATATCCCGGTGACCTCATTCGCTCACACAACACTCAACTCGTCCAAAGGAGTGATTCGATGTCGGGACTTGGCCGGAGTAAGCGACAATGATATCATCGAAGGGATGAAAAACGAAGGTGTCACTGCAGTTCGCAGAATAAGAATTAAACGTAATAACAATCTGCAGGACACCAACACATTCGTACTCACCTTCAACAAGCCAGCAGTACCTAGAGTGATCAAGGTTGGCTTTTTGCAAGTGAAGGTTGAGATTTACATACCCAACCCCCTTCGATGCTATAAATGTCAGAAATATGGCCATCACGAAGATCGTTGCTCAAAAAAGCCAGATATGTGGCCGATGCGGAGATCATTCTCACCAGGAAGCTGAGTGTAGAGCAACCCCGCATTGTGTCAACTGTGGAAAAGAGCACCACGCCAATTCCAAGGAATGTGATACCTGGAAACAGGAGAAGGAAATACAGAGGGTTAAATACACGTCCAACATTCCCTATCCAGAGGCCAGAAAGCTTGTACAGGCAAAAACATCACCTACTGGCCCATCCTTCTCTTCTGTGGTTAAAAACAATCCTAAAGCAACGAAGGACGCTCAAACACAGACAGATCCACCCGAGTCAACACCTCGCTCTAACACCCCCCATTACCAAGCACAAAAAACCACCGCATCTACCCAAACAACTTTTAATAATACCCCACCATCGAAGTCACCAAAGAGTAAAAATAGATCTCACGGAAATAGGCAGCAAAAGGGGTCAGATGACCCCATCAAACTCTATAACAGGTTTGGGGACATTGAGAGCATGGATGCAGAAGATACTGCTCCGTGTCCTCAAAGTAGCTCCAAACCTAACAAAAAAATCACCCCCGTACTTCCTCCAGAGAAATAATCATATAGACTGTCTCCGTGAAAAGTCTAACCTAGCTCCAAAATCTCCACTCTAATCTTAAATGAAGAACACCATCATACAATGGAACTGTCGAGGACTTAGAACCAATTACAATGAAGTTCTTCTGCTTTTAAACGAATATGATCCAGCAATAATATGCCTTCAGGAAACCTTTTAAAAGATACGGACAACATCACACTTAAAAACTACTCCCTGTTTAACACCTACTTACAGAACGTTGACATGGCCTCAGGAGGGGTTTCTATTGCTGTGAACAATAAAGCCCCACATAGAATCATCCCTTTAAACACAAATTTGCAAGCCATTGCTGTGAGTGTCACTCTACATCGAGTGATTACTTTTTGTTCTATTTACATACCACCAAACACCAACTTATTACCAAATGAATTAGACACGCTTGTTCAACAACTTCCCGCGCCATTTATTTTACTCGGTGATTTTAATGCCCATTAGATTTTATGGGGATCAAATTACATAAGCGACAGGGGCAAAAAGGTTGAAGATTTTATTACTAGAAGCGACTTGTGTCTATTTAATACCAAGTCTCCGACGTACTTGCACCCAGGAACTGGAACATACACATGTATCGACTTAACAATTTGTTCTCCTTCACTATTTTTGGATTATAATTGGAAGGTCGCTGATGACCTTCACAGCAGTGATCATTTTCCAATCTCTCTTAAGAACACCAACGTTACAATTGATGACACGATTCCACAGTGGAATTTAAAGAAAGCTGACTGGGCCAAATTTGAAACACTTTGTACAGCTAGGCTTAACAGGAATACCGTCCTAAACGATAATGATCGTATTCGATAATTTACATCTGTTTTAATTGAGATTGCACAAGAATCCATTCCAAACAGTTGAAGGTAAAAAGATAAAATGGTAACGGTGATAAATAAATAAAGTTTCCCGATCAACGGGGAGTGCAAATGATGTATGACAACGAAAACCGATGAAAGGTAATTAAAATCTAACGACGGTATATATAGCACATAAAACTGTTCAAGGTGATAGCATATAAGCTATAACTTATGATAAATATTTACCTCCTTCAGGAAGTCTATAATATCAGGAATGCTAACTGTATCAAAGAGCTCCCTAATGTCATGCACATTGTAATGATGATTACGCGTAGGTTGGGGGTCGAAACACTCCAACATAAAGTGCTTAACGGTGAATGGTTCATTGCAAGCTACGCACTCTGGTGGGTCTTCTCCTTTTAGTATGTAGGAGTGGGTTAAATAAGTATGACCAATTCGAATTCTTGCAATGACTACCTCCTCCCTACGGACGGCTCTGTAGGAAGGAGTCCATTCTCCTAGGGTTAGACTGGAAACATTTATTCGCGACGCTTTCATCAAGAAAGAACACTTAGTAGCGGTTTTCTTTGATTTGGAAAAGGCCTATGACACAACATGGAAGTACGGAATACTAAATGACCTACACGATCTGGGTCTAAAAGGCCGACTGCCTCGTTCATATCAAACTTCCTCTCAGACAGGGAATTCAAGGTACGAGTGGGCTCCACCCTCTCTGATATGCACGATCAAGAGATGGGTGTGCCCCAGGGCAGTATTTTATCCGTGACGCTCTTCAACATAAAAATTAATAGCATCACCAAGTGTCTGACTCCAGGTGTGGATTGCTCCCTATATGTTGACGACTTTTTAATATGTTACCGATCCAAGCACATGCATACAATTGAAAGACAATTGCAGCAAAATATCAAGAAGATTCAAAACTGGGCCAATACTAACGGTTTCAAATTCTCGAAATCAAAAACTGTATGTATGCATTTCTGTCAGTTACGAAGACATCATGATGGACCTAAACTCACGCTGGACGGAACACCTATTCCAGTTGTTGAAGAAGCAAAATTCTTAGGTATTATCTTCGACAGAAAACTGACCTTTATTCCACACCTGAAGAATTTGAAAGCTAAATGCTTGAAGTCTCTAGATTTACTTAAAGTAATAGCGCACACTGACTGGGGTGCTGTTAGGAAAGTCATACTCAGTTTATATAGAACATTTATTCGCTCGAAACTAGACTATGGTTGCGTTGTCTATGGTTCAGCTAGGAAGTCCTATTTGAAGATGCTAGACCCAATTCATCATCAGGGAATAAGACTTGCCTTGGGAGCATTTAAGACATCCCCGTGTGAAAGCCTACTCGTTGAAGCGAACGAACCACCTTTATCACAACGTAGAGAAATGCTTTCCGCACAGTATGCTCTCAAATTAAGCTCAAACCCTCTGAATCCTGCTTTTTCGGCTGTTTTTGAACCCAAATATAAAACCTTATATGACAATAAACCAAACGTCACACCTACCTTTGGCATTAGAATATTACCATGCCTTGACAGTACCAAAATTGAACGTTCAAAAATTCTGAAAACGACCGTCTCCGAAACACCTCCCTGGCTACTTCAACAACCAAAGGTACTTTTCACATTACACGATGGAAAAAAATCGGAGACAAACCCTTCCATCTTCCACAACTCTTACCATGAACTAATCGCCCAATTTGAAAATTATACAAGAATATATACTGATGGATCAAAAGATCAGGAAAAGGCTGCTGCAGCCTTCGTTAGTGGAAAACACACAACAAAAGTTCGCTTGCCAAATGGTACATCCATTTTTTCAGCTGAAATCAGAGCAATAGACCTTGCATTGCAATATATTGAAAGCAAGCGTATTTTAAATAGCATCATTTTCTCCGATTCACTATCAGTACTTCAGTCACTACATAATAGAAAACTGGAGAATCCATTATTAGCTAATGTTCTCCTTAAACATACTGAGCTGAGTACCTCACACAATATAGTATACTGTTGGTTACCCAGCCATATTGGAATTAAAGGTAATGACAAAGCAGACTGCGCTGCTAAAATGGCCCTATCACTAGAACCATCTGATTTTAGTACACCGTATACTGATTTTAAACGTAGTATCAAAGACTGTTTACGTCAGAAATGGCAGGCATCATGGAATGATGCCGTGAATAACAAACTTCATGCCATCAAGCCAACCCTAGGAGAATGGACTCCTTCCTACAGAGCCGTCCGTAGGGAGGAGGTAGTCATTGCAAGAATTCGAATTGGTCATACTTATTTATAATGTCACCGATAAAATACTGTCTATATAACACCAAATCACCGACATACTTACACCCAGGAACGGGTACATATACGTGTATCGATTTGACAATTTGTTCTCCTTCGCTGCTTTTGGATTATAATTGGAAGGTCGCTGATGACCTTCACAGCAGTGACAATTTTCCAATCTCCCTTGAAAATATTAACCCTACAATTGATGACGCAGTTCCACAATGGAATTTAAAGAAGGCCGACTGGGCCAAATTTGAAACACTTTGTACAGCTAGGCTTAACAGGAATACCGTCCTAAACGACAATGACCCTATTCGACAATTTACTTCCGTCTTAATTGAGATTGCAGAGGAATCCATTCCCAAGTCCTCACCGAACTGTAAAAGAACCCAAAAACCGTGGTTCACCAAAGACTGTAAAAAAGCCATTAGACAACCCGAGTAGCACTGAAAAAATTTAATAATCGTGCAACGCTCGAAAATTTAACTAAGTACCGAACTGTTCGGGCCAAAGCTCGCCGCACGATTAAAGAAAGTAAAAGAGCATCATGGAAAAAAATATGTTTCAACTTTAAATTCTCGTTCCTCTTTAAAGAAAGTTTGGGACACGATCCGCAAAATCAATGGAAAAGGAAAACACAATTCTTTCCGACATCTGAAACTAAATAACACCAATTTCAATACCAAACATGAAATAGCTAATATACTTACTCATAGTTTCTCTAAAAATTCCTCATCGTCTAATTATTCAGAAGCTTTCCGTAGATTAAAAGCGCAAAAAGAAAAGACACGGTTGAAATTCGCATCGAACAACTCGGAAAGTTATAATCAACCGTTTTCCTTGTTGGAACTCATGGAATCTTTGAATAAGGTCCATGATACATCTGCTGCGCCTGACGATATCCATTAGAAGTTTTTGAAACACCTTCCAGAACCATCGTTATCAGTTCTTTTGGAAATCTTCAATATGTATGGATCACTGGTAATGTACCAAAAATCTGGAAAGAAGCAACAATAATACCATTTGCCAAACCAGGCAAAGATAGCGCAGATCCTATCAACTATAAAACCATATCACTGACTAGCTGCGTATGCAAAACAATGGAACGAATGATCAAATCTCGGCTTGTATGGTATTTGGAAACCAACAATTAAATATCTCCTTTCCAAAGTGGCTTTCGGTGTGGCCGTAGCACCAATGATCATCTGGTTAGACTGGAAACTTTTATTCGCGTCGCTTTTATCAAGAAAGAACATTTAGTAGCGGTTTTCTTTGACTTGGAAAAGGCCCATGATACAACATGGAAGTACGGAATACTAATGACCTGCAAGATCTAGGTCTAAAAGGCCGTCTGCCCTCTTTCATATCAAACTTTCTCTCAGACAGAGAATTCAAGGTACGAGTGGGCTCAACCCTCTCTGATATGCAGGAGCAAGAGTTGGGTGTGCCCCAGGGCAGTATTTTATCCGTGACGCTTTTCAACATAAAAATTAATAGCATCACCAAGTGTCTGACTCCTGGTGTGGATTGCTCCCTATATGTTGATGACTTTTTAATATGTTACCGATCCAAGCACATGCATAGAATTGAAAGACAACTACAGCAAAATATGTACAAGATTCAAAATTGGGCCAATACTAACGGTTTCAAATTCTCGAAATCAAAAACTGTATGCATTTCTGTCAGTTACGAAGACATCATGATGAACCTAAACCCACGCTGGACGGAACACCTATTCCAGTTGTTGAGGAAGCAAAATTATTAAGTATTCTCTTCGACAGAAAACTGACTTTTATTTCACACCTGAAGAATTTGAAAGCTAAATGCTTGAAATCCTTAGATTTACTTAAAGTAGTAGCGCACACTGACTGGGGTGCTGATAGAAAAGTCAATCTCAGTTTATATAGAACATTTTATTCGCTCGAAACTAGACTATGGTTGCGTTGTTTATGGTTCAGCTAGGAAGTCCTATTTGAAGATGCCTGACCCAATACATCATCAGGGAATAAGACTCGCTCTGGGAGCATTTAAGACATCCCCGTGTGTGAAAGCCTTCTCGTTGAAGCGAACGAACCACCTTTTATCACAACGTAGAGAAATGCTTTTCTCAAATTAAGCTCAAACCCTCTGAACCCTGCTTTTTCGGCTGTTTTTGAACCCAAATATAAAACCTTATATGAAAACAAGCCAAACACCACACCTACCTTTGGGATTAGAATATTACCCTGCCTTGACAGTACCAAAATTGATCTTTCAAAAATTCAGAAAATGTCCGTCTCCGAAACACCTCCCTGGCTACTTCAACAACCAAAAGTTCTTTCTGCGTTACACGATGGAAAAAAATCGGAGACAAACCCTTCCATCTTCCACAACTCTTATCATGAACTCTTCACCCAATTTGAAAATTATACATGAATATATACTGATCGATCAAAAGATGAGGAAAAGGCTGCTGCAGGCTTTGTTTGTGGAATACACACAACAAAAGTTCGCTTGCCAAATGCTACATCAAGTTTTCAACCGAAATCAGAGCAATAGACCTTGCTTTCCAAAATATTGAAAGCAAGCGTATTTTAAATAGCATCCTCTTTTGCGATTCACTATCAGTACTTCAGTCACTACATAATAGAAAACTGGAGAACCCATTATTAGCCAATATTCTCCTCAAAGATACTGAGCTGAGTACCTCACACAATATAGTATACTGTTGGTTACCTAGCCATATTGGAATTAAAGGTAATGACAAAGCAGACCGCGCTGCTAAAATGGCCCTATCACTGGAACCATCTGATTTTAATATCCCGTATATTGATTTTAAACGTAGTATCAAAGAATGCTTACGTCAGAAATGGCAGGCATCATGGAATGATGCCGTGGATAACAAACTTCATGCCATCAAGCCAACCCTAGGAGAATCGACTCCTTCCTACAGAGCCGGCCGTAGGTAGGAGGTAGTCATTGCAAGAATTCGAATTGGTCATACTTATTTAACCCACTCCTACATACTAAAAGGAGAAGACCCACCAGAGTGCATATCCTGCAATGAACCATTCACTGTTAAGCACTTTATGTTGGAGTGTGTCGACCTCGATGCTACGCGTAATCATTATTACAGTGTGGATGACATTAGGGAGCTCTTTGATACATTTAGAGTTTCTTATATTATATTCTTCCTGAAGGAAGTAAATATTTATGATAAGCTATAGCTTTTATGCTATCACCTTAAACAGTTTTATGTGCTATATATGCCCTCGCTAGATTTTAATTGCCTTTCATCTGTTTTCGTTGTCATACATCATTTGCACTCCCCGTTGATCGGGAAAATTTATTTATCACCGTTACCATTTTATCGTTTAGCCTTCAACTGTTTGGTTTCGTATCGCCCGTCTATACGAAGCTTTTCACCACTTTTAAATGATGAAAGATATAACCTTTTGTATGGCTCTAAATAGCGAGTTTGCAAAGAAGTATTTCAGTAAAAGTTGCTGAAGTTACTAATTGATTACAATAGTCATTTGGACATAGTATGTGCAAGGGGAAAAAACTCAAACAGGTATAAGTTAGGTTTTGAAACGGGACAATACTCAGTATGAAATAATGAAAAAGACTATAGCACAGGAAATGATGAATACATGCGGATACCATGTTAGAGAAGCAGACAACGCGACAGAAGTGATATTGGAATTTAGAAGATACAAAAGAAACAAGTGTCATTATTTATTTCAGGATATAGCATGACTGAAGGTAAGATATTTATTTATTCTGTTTGTGCAGGTGGACAAATGTTATAGCTTTCGATGTGAAAACTGCAAAACATCATAGATAGATGAGCCGTGTCAAAGGTCACGACCCCCCATGACAGGAAATATACACAGGGCACAGGGTTCAGTTTGTTCTTCTTATTTTTTTTTTAGCTTACCTGTTGAATTTGGAGGATGTATTTATTTTTTCAGCGTCTATTTCTTTTCTTCTAACAATTACCGATCAGAAGTAACGTAACGAGCGCGTTCACGTAAAAAATGAGATGGGCCATAACTGGTGCTTGGCCGTCACTGGTCTGACGCCAGTACAGCGCGACGCCAGAAGTTTTGTGAACAAGAAAAAAAAAATGCACGTCTCAAAGAATGGAACTACTCGTCCTCACATTAGCCTTTGAGGCAGCTATATATGGAAAAGTAAAATAAATTAAAAATAAATGACAAAATTGTAAATAATTACAGTTTAGATGTATGAGCTATTGTAACAATCTCAGAAAGTAGGGTCGTGATGGATTTTAGTGGATCCAGTAGAGGATACGAGATTATCTTGTACACAGACTAGACGCAAGTTACACAAAGAAATTAACTGAAATAAGAAAAGGACGCTTCTTGTGGGTCTGCTCAAGTGTCGATAATTGTCGACTCTTTTATTGCGGATATCCGCAAGAATAAAACAAGGGGCGGAAGAGGACTTCTTGTTAGGGGTTTGCCCCAGTGTAGATAACTGCAGATTATTCATCGTTGTCAAGTTGTCGAGACGCTCAAAGTTGCACAGTGATGGAAAATACTAGACAGTTTCCGATCGAATTGGTCATACTTGTATAACCCACTCCCCCATATTAAAAGATGACCCACCAGAGCGCATTTCTTGAAATGAACCATTCACTGTTAAGCATTTTATGATGGACTGTTTCGACCTCTCACCTACGCGCGATCAGTACTAAGATGTGCATGCCATGAAGGAACTTTTTGATAAAATAAACGTGACTTGTAATAGAGAATTCTTGCAAAAAGTAAACATCTATTCTAAGCTATAATTTTACTACCATCACATTGAGCATGTTTATGTAATGTATATACCGTCCTTTATTTTAAATATCTTTTAATCTGTCTCCATTAACAAACACCATTTATTTACATTCACCGTTGATCGGGAAGCTTTATTTATTACCATTACCATTTTATCGTTTTATCTGCAACTCGGGTTTTATATCGCTGGTCGATATGAAACCTTTTACCACTTTTAAATGATCCTAGATATAACCTCTTGTATGGCGCTAAATAGCCTAACAGTGTTGATACGCCATAAAATTACAATCAAGCAATCATTCATCGTTGACAAGTTGTTGAGACGCACAAAGTTGCACAGTGATGAAAAACAATATAGTTCCCGATCGAAACGCCTGTGGGCATTTACAACTTCCGGTCCGCCATCTTAACGGTCAAGCGCTTGACAACAGGAATAAAACGCATGTTAGGCAGTGCCTTTCTCCATTCCTTTAGGCAGTGCCTTTCTCCATTCATCTATGCTAAAGTGGTCGTCGAGCGTTGAGTCATTCCTATTGTTGATTTGGTCTGTGAACAGGTTAGGGAATTCATTTTCCAGAGTTTGTCTTTGTAGTATAAATTTTGCGAGTGGTTGTTGTTGCCACTTGAGTTTGCAAAATGCTTCGCTAGTTGTTCTCTGTGTCTTTGTTGGTATCAGCTCCTGATATTGTTGGTAATGTTATTGGGACTTTCCTTTTCATAGCCTTAACTTTTGTCCAGACTTGTTTCGAGTTGCTGCGGTGGTTAAGTGTAGAGCAGTACTTGCTCCATGAGTTGGTTTTCGCTTTTATTACAGTTCGTGTGACAGCTTCCTTTTGTTTGTAGTTCATAAAGTGAGTAGCTAGTTTTGTATGTTTAAATCGATTTAGAGCTTCGTTTTTTTTTTTCTTCATGGCTATTCGGCATTTCTCTCTCCTCCATGGAATGTGATTTTTATTGGAATTTCCCGCTTGTTAGAGTGATATACTAACCATGCATTACTTTGATCCTTAGAGAAGTTATGACAGGTGCAAAGTTTATTGCCGTCGATGGAATATTTCGTTCCTTTGAACTAACAAAAACATCATATAGTGATTTATCTCGTCTGGATACATGTCATACCGCTTCAAGCCTTCCGCGTGCGATATCGTCACCATGGTAATCACATACTACCTCGCCTTACTTGATGTCCTCCTTGGCATAAACGACTTTTCCAATTCGTTTGTCGTCTGCAGAACGAACGACGCACGATTTCCAAAGAATCTTTATGTCAGAAATGGTTGATTGATTGATTGATTGATTGAGTTTTTTAACGGCGCACCAGCACTATGAGGCTATTTAGCGCCATACAAAAGGTTATATCCTTCATTATTTGTAAGTGGTAAAAGATTACGTATCGACCAGCGATACGAAACCAAACAGCTGAAGGTAAAACGATAAAATGGTAACGGTGATAAATAAAGTTTCCCGATCAACGGGGAGTGCAAATGATGTATGACAACGAAAACAGATGAAACGTAATTAAAATCTAGCGACGGTATATATAGCACATAAAACTTTTTAAGGTGATAGCATAAAAGCTATAACTTATGATAAATATTTACTTCCTTCAGGAAGTTTATAATATTAGAAATGCTAACTGTATCAAAGAGCTCCTTAATGTCATGCACATTGTAATAATGGTTACGCGTAGGTTGGAGGTCGAAACACTCCAACATAAAGTGCTTAACAGTGAATGGTTCATTGCAAGATATGCACTCTGGTTGGTCTTCTCCTTTTAGTATATAGGAGTGGGTTAAATAAGTATGGCCGATTCGAATTCTTGCAATGACTACCTCCTCCCTACGGACGGCTCTGTAGGAAGGAGTCCATTCTCCTAGGGTTGGCTTGATGGCATGAAGTTTGTTATTCACGGCATCATTCCATGATGCCTGCCATTTCTGACGTAAACAGTCTTTGATACTACGTTTAAAATCAGTATACGGAGTATTAAAATCAGATGGTTCTAGTGATAGGGCCATTTTAGCAGCGCGGTCTGCTTTGTCATTACCTTTAATTCCAATATGGCTGGGTAACCAACAGTATACTATATTGTGGGAGGTACTCAGCTCAGTATGTTTAAGAAGAACATTAGCTAACAATGGATTCTCCAGTTTTCTATTATGTAGTGACTGAAGTACTGATAGTGAATCGGAGAAGATGATGCTATTTAAAATACGCTTGCTTTCAATATATTGCAATGCAAGGTCTATTGCTCTGATTTCGGCTGAAAAAATTGATGTACCATTTGGCAAGCGAACTTTTGTTGTGTGTTTTCCACTAACGAAGGCTGCAGCAGCCTTTTCCTCATCTTTTGATCCATCAGTATATATTCTTGTATAATTTTCAAATTGGGCGAGGAGTTCATGGTAAGAGTTGTGGAAGATGGAAGGGTTTGTCTCCAATTTTTTTCCCTCATGTAACGTGAAAAGTACTTTTGGTTGTTGAAGTAGCCAGGGAGGTGTTTTGGAGACGGTCGTTTTCAGAATTTTTGAACGTTCAATTTTGCTACTGTCAAGGCATGGTAATATTCTAATGCCAAAGGTAGGTGTGACGTTTGGTTTATTGTCATATAAGGTTTTATATTTGGGTTCAAAAACAGCCGAAAAAGCAGGGTTCAGAGGGTTTGAGCTTAATTTGAGAGCATACTGTGCGGAAAGCATTTCTCTACGTTGTGATAAAGGTGGTTCGTTCGCTTCAACGAGTAGGCTTTCACACGGGGATGTCTTAAATGCTCCCAAGGCAAGTCTTATTCCCTGATGATGAATTGGGTCTAGCATCTTCAAATAGGACTTCCTGGCTGAACCATAGACAACGCAACCATAGTCTAGTTTCGAGCGAATAAATGTTCTGTATAAACTGAGTATGACTTTCCTATCAGCACCCCAGTCAGTGTGCGCTATTACTTTAAGTAAATCTAGAGACTTCAAGCATTTAGCTTTCAAATTCTTCAGGTGTAGAATAAAGGTCAGTTTTCTGTCGAAGATAATACCTAAGAATTTTGCTTCCTCAAGAACTGGAGCAGGTGTTCCGTCCAGCGTGAGTTTAGGTCCATCATGATGTCTTCGTAACTGACAGAAATGCATACATACAGTTTTGATTTCGAGAATTTGAAACTGTTAGTAGTGGCCCAATTTTGAATCTTCTTGATATTTTGCTGTAATTGTCTTTCAATTGTATGCATGTGCTTGGATCGGTAACATATTAAAAAGTCGTCAACATATAGGGAGCAATGCACACCTGGATTCAGACACTTGGTGATGCTATTAATTTTTATGTTGAAAAGCGTCACCGATAAAATACTGCCCTGGGGCACACCCATCTCTTGATCGTGCATATCAGAGAGGGTGGAGCCCACTCGTACCTTGAATTGCCTGTCTGAGAGGAAGTTTGATATGAACGAGGGCAGTCGGCCTTTTAGACCCAAATCGTGCAGGTCATTTAGTATTCCGTACTTCCACGTTGTGTCATAGGCCTTTTCCAGATCAAAGAAAACCGCTACTAAGTGTTCCTTCTTGATAAAAGCGTCGCGAATAAATGTTTCCAGTCTAACCAGATGATCATTGGTACTACGACCATAACGAAAGCCACTTTGGAAAGGAGATATTAAATTGTTGGTTTCCAAATACCATACAAGCCGAGAATTGATATTCGTTCCATTGTTTTGCATACGCAGCTAGTTAATGATATAGGTCTATAGTTGCTAGGATCTGCGCTATCTTTGCCTGGTTTGGGAATTGGTATTACTGTTGCTTCTTTCCAAATTTTTGGTACATTACCAGTAATCCATAAATCATTGAAGATTTCCAGAAGAACTGTTAAGGATGGTTCTGGAAGGTGTTTCAAAAACTGGTAATGTATATCGTCAGGCCCAGCAGATGTATCATGGGCCTTATTCAAAGATTCCATAAGCTCCGACAATGAAAACGGTTGGTTATAGCTCTCTGAGTTATTCGATGTGAATTTCAACCGTGTTTTTTCTTTATGATCTTTCAATCTTCGGAAAGCTTGTGAATAATTAGACGATGAGGAATTTTTGGAGAAACAATCAGCAAGTACATTAGCTATTTCTTGTTTGGTATTGAAATTGTTATTATTTAGCTTCAGATGTCGGAATGAATTGTATTTTCCCTTTCCATTTATTTTGCGGATCGTGTCCCAAACTTTCTTTATTGAGGAACGAGAGTTTAAAGTTGAAACATATTTTTTCCATGATGCTCGTTTACTTTCTTTAATTATGCGGCGAGCTTTGGCCCGGAAAATACGGTACTGAGTTAAGTTTTCGGGCGTTGGACGATTATTAAATTTTTTCAGTGCTTCTCGGCGTTGTCTAATGGCTTCTTTACATTCTTTAGTGAACCACGGTTTTGGGGTTCTTTTACAATTCGGCGAGGACTTAGGAATAGATTCTTCTGCAATCTCAATTAAGACGGATGTAAATTGTCGAATAGGATCAATATCGTTTAGGACGTTATTCCTGTTAAGTCTAGCTCTACAAAGTGTTTCAAACTTGGTCCAGTCAGCTTTCTTTAAATTCCACTGTGGAATCGTGTCATCAATTGTAACGTTGGTGTTCTTAAGAGAGATTGGAAAGTGATCACTGCTGTGAAGGTCATCAGCGACCTTCCAATTATAATCCAAAAGTAGTGAAGGAGAACAAATTGTCAAGTCGATACATGTGTATGTACCAGTTCCTGGGTGCAAGTACGTCGGAGATTTGGTATTAAATAGACACAAGTCGTGTCTAGTAATAAAATCTTCGACCCTTTTGCCCCTGTCGCTTATGTAATTTGATCCCCATAAAATATTATGGGCATTAAAATCACCGAGTAAAACAAATGGTGCAGGAAGTTGTTGAACAAGCGTGTCTAATTGGTTTGGTAATAAGTTGGTGTTTGGTGGTATATAAATAGAACAAAATGTAATCACTCGATGTAGAGTGACACTCACAGCAATGGCTTGCAAATTTGTGTTTAAAGGGATGACGCTATGTGGGGCTCTATTGTTCACAGCAATAGAAACCCCTCCCGAGGCCCTGTCAACGTTCTGTAAGTAGGTGTTAAACAGGGAATAGTTTTTAAGTGTGATGTTGTCCGTATCTTTTAAAAAGGTTTCCTGAAGGCATAGTATTGCAGGATCATATTCGTTTAAAAGCAGGAGAATATCATTGTAATTGGCTTTAAGTCCTCGACAATTCCATTGTATGATCGTGTTCTTCATTATAAGTTTAGATTGGAGATTTTGGAGCTAGGTTAGACTTTTCGCGGAGAGAATCGATATGGTTATTTCTACGGAGGAAGTGCGGGGATGATTTTTTTGTTAGGTCTGGAGCTACTTTGAGAACATGGAGCAGTATCTTCTGCATCCATGCTCTCAATGTCCCCAAACCTGTTATAGAGTTTGATGGGGTCTTCTGACCCCTTTTGCTGCCTATTTCCTTGTGATCTGTTTTTGTTCTTTGGTGATTTCGGTTGTTGAGTATTATTGAATGTTGTTTGGGTAGATGCCGTGGTTTTTTGTGCTTGGTAATGGGGGGTGTTAGTGCTTGATGTTGACTCGGGTGCATCTGTCTGCGTTTGAGCGTCCTTCGTTGCCTTGGGATTGTTCTTCACTACAGTGGAGAAGGATGGGCCAGGAAGAGATGTTTTTGCCTGTACAAGCTTTCTGGCCTCTGGATAGGGAATGTTGGATGTGTATTTAACCCTCTGTATTTCCTTCTCCTGTTTCCAGGTATCACAATCCTTGGAATTGGCGTGGTGCTCCTTTCCACAGTTGACACAATGCGGAGTGGCTCTACACTCAGATTCCTGGTGAGAATGATCTCCGCATCGGCCACATATTTGGCTTTTTGAGCATCGGTCTTCATGATGACCATATTTCTGACACTTATAATATCGAAGTGGATTTGGGATGTACACATCAACCTTCATTTGCAGAAAGCCAACTTTGACCACTCTGGGTACTGTTGGCTTGTTGAAGGTGAGTATAATGGTGTTGGTGTCCTGCAGGTTGTTGTTACGTTTAATACGTATTCTACGGACTGCAGTGACACCTTCGTTTTTCATCCCTTCAATGATATCCGTGTCGCTGACTCCAGCCAAGTCACGACAGCGAATCACGCCTTTGGACGAATTGAGTGTTGTGTGGGCGAACGAGGTCACTGGAATATCGAAAAATGTTGTCATTTTCTTGAGGTTTTCTGTTTGACCTCGTCGCTCACACTCGACAAGTAGGCAGCCCGATTTTAACTTTTTAACACCTTTTGGTGTTCCAATCAGTCCCATAATTGTTTTCTCGATCACAAACGGAGAGAGTACATTAAGCGGTTTTGTGGCATCTTTAGACTGTATAACCATGAAGCGTGGAAATGAATCCACACCACATGGTTCGTCATCTGAGTCAGATCCAGTTTTGGTACGCTTGAGTTGATTTTTTTTGGAAATATCCATGTTGGTGTATTTAAAATTCAGCACCCGTGCTCCCCGCCCACCAAGGAGCCCAACAAGGGGACACTTTTCAAGTGTCAGGGATACACAGATGTTATACTCAGTAGATAAATTCACCTCCTGATTCATCCCATAAGACATTGTCAGTCGGTAAAATTACCTCCCAATTGACCCGTTGAGCCACCGCCTTCTAGGAAGTCTTTTAAGACTTGGAAAAGGGAAAGTTAAAGGGATAGAATGTAGGGGCAACGGTGGTATCAAGAGAGATACAACGAGAAAGATAAAGAAAGTGAGCGAGAAATAAAGACCTCCTAGGGCTCGGCGTGACCAGCCGATTTGTCGAGACCGGCCCATCCCGACCACCCGTCTAGAAGAAGTAGAGGCCAAAGTAGTGTATTGCATCGGAAAGCCTCTGCTCAACTACCAGGATCCTTTCCTCCTCCGACACGGGTCGCAACCCACGGCAAACAGGTTGCCTCTACTTAGTCGCCTCTTACGACACGTAGCGAGGCACGGCGGGCCAATTCTACAACCCCGGACCCGCAGGGGGGTGTCAGAAATGGCAGGGATCATGGAATGATGCAATGAATAACAAACTTCATGCCATCAAGCCAACCCTAGGAGAATGGAATCTTTTCTACAGAAATATATGTAGGGAGGAGGTAGTCATTGCAAGAATACGAATTGGTCATGCGTATATAACCCACTCTCACATACTAAAAGGAGAAGACCCACCAGAGTGCATTTCTTGCAATGAACCATTCACCTTTAAGCACTTTATGTTGGAGTGTTTCGACCTCCAAGCTACGCGCGATCAGTATTGCAATGTGCATGATATTAGGGAGCTCTTTGATATAGTTAGCGTGGATTGTGTTATAGAGTATCTGAAGGAAGTAAACATTTGTTACAAGCTATAGCTTTTATGGTATCACCTTGAGCAGTTTTACGTGATATACATAACCTCCCTTAATTTTAATTACCTTTCATCTGTCTCCATTAACATATACCATTTACATTCCCCGTTGATCGGGATGCTTTATTTGTTTATTACCGTTACCATCTTTTCGTTTTAGTTTCAACTGTTTGGTTTCATAACGCTGGTCGATAAGAAAACTTTTACCACTTTAAAACGATCAAAGATATAAACTTTTGTATGGCGCTAAATAGGCTAACAGTGCTGGTGCGCCGTTAAAATCTAATCGACTAACCTTCTCAAACAAAATCTCATGTTTTCATTCACGTCCGCGTGATATGAATTTTATACGCACAAAGACGACCTCACTTCCCTAGTATAGTTATACAAATTCATATAAATATACTATAGCCTCCAATAATACAGCATACCATAGGACATAATTTATTAACACAACACGCTGTTGATATTAGCACTATTTTCATCACTGTTATAATTACTGTTATAATCCATATTCTTATTACCCTTATTATAATAAATATTATTAGTACTGCTACCAACTCTAACAACTATCCATATCAACAAATATCTCTAGCAACATCAATAAGCATAACACCAATAGAGCCACCAGGATCAGAATCCACAACCTAATTAACTACACAACACTAACATCAATATTAGTCTTACTCCTAATTTCACCACTACAGTCACTAACACCATAACTAATCTCAACCTATTTTTACTATTAATATTATTATTATTATTATTATTATTATTTTTATCACTACCAGTTGTATTATTATTGTTAAGCTAAACTAATACAAACACACATTAATCTACAACAACAACAACAACAAGGTAAGAAGAGAAGCCATCAATATTAACCTTTATACACAGCTTCTTAAAACAACATTACCAATTATCACTCCAAAAGCCAACGCAGAACAGAATCAACAAAATAACAGGAGATTACAAACAAGAAAACAGGATCAAATATGGATCCTCAACCGAAACTAAGGAGCAAGACCAGCAACACCAAAAGACAGGAAGCCTCCAAAGCCTACAACCTAAGGAAAAAACTAAGGCGCCTCTCACAAACAGAAAACAAGGACCCAAGCCAGGCCATAAGGGATAACCATGAAGATAACCATTAAGATCAAGAACAAACCAGGACAATCTACATTGGAACATTTCAACCATACACAACTACACAACAAATCATCAAAACTGTCCTAGATAGCAATACAGGCATTCTCACAAAGCAACGACTAACTTATCAAAAACGAAACATCAAAACTCTAGATGAGGCCATAGCATCGCTCAAAGTGGGCAACACAAGTGGACAAGTACCAGTCAGAGTGTGTGAGGAAACCTATAGCACAACTCCCACCAATCAGGGAAGACACCACCCTTCTCTCACCACCCGCAACCGACACTGACAACATAAATATCCCTGTCACAAACACACAAACTACAACCACTACCCTACAAGGGAAAAGAAAACAGGACCCAGGACAGACTCCCAAGGATTCAACACAGTCCAATACAAAGCGGAAATGCACCGCAAGTACTAGACAACAAGTTAAAACACACCAACAACAACATCAACAAGAAACTAATACCGCAAACCAGACAAAGGAGCCCCTCCAAACTACACACAGAGGGGACCAAGACACAAACGACACAATCCAATACCCATACGATCCGGAATATGAAGCACAGGCTAAAGGCCCCAAGGGAAAACAACCGCTAAAGGGAGGAAATAAATCCAAGACCACAAAGAAACAAGACACCCATCACAATGAAGTGAACCCAAAAGGACTCGACTATCAAAAGGACAACACAGTCATAACCAGAGCTAATACAAC
>JAECUM010000724.1:0-105450 GCA_016617855.1 Megalonaias nervosa
TTCACACTAATTTCCATGCGCCTGCACATCAATGCATTGATGAGCGTTCATTGTTCAAGAATCTGTGTTTGTAGTGCCCTACTTTCTTCATAAAAACTATCTTTCATGTATAAATCATAAGTGTGACTTATATTGATGTAATCAATGTGAATAAAAATAGAAACTTAAAAATGTAAACAATCAACTTTATCAATATGCAAAGGTGATTGTGAATAGGCACAAAAGGACATTACATTTTGTAGTGGACACACTCGGCTGGGATGTGTGTTCATTGACTCGGTCAATACACGGTTGTCCGTAGTCAGTCTAAACTCCATTCAAAAGACAAATATGTGTATTTGTATGTGATATAAATAAAATATATGTATAGTATGTACGCTGTATCCATGATATACCACTCGTTGTGCAAGCCTCGTTTCCTTTTAATGAAAAATTTATACATCTCGTGGTATATCATTGATACAGCGTAAATACTATACATAAATTCTGCTAAGACACCATTATCTTGGTCAGAAATATGTCTTTAAATCGTTAATAAATAATCAAAATAAAAATATGTGATAAAACACAGCCTTGCCTTACCTCGGCTGGGCAGTTAAATATTTCTATCAAACTATTTGGCGTTTTCAGACAATTTTGCACATTTGCGTATATGGGGTTTGGTATAATAAGCATTTTACTACTATTTTCATTTACTAATTTATGATAAGTGAGTTTCTGTCATGTCAATACGGACAAACGCTTTATGATAATCAACATAATAATAATAATAATAATAATAATAATAATAATAATAAGAAGAAGAAGAAGAAGAAGAAGAAGAGTATTTGGACTGTTCATTAAGCTTTCATAGTTGTACACTGCACTGTCGGCTGTGCCAATGCACACACGATACTCATTAGGGTATTGTCCTGAAATAGTTTTTAAATCATCAGATGTCAACCCATCACACTTTGCATGCAACAAACACTTGCACTTAATCACAAATAAAGGAACCAACACCACAATTAAGTCCACAAACAACACAAGGCCAGTTCGTTTTTTGTCTTTTTCGAGCAGAAGCACTAGGCATTTTGGAATTTAAACTTAAATAAGATGTTTGTTAAATATAAACAAGAAATATAATTTAGAGAGATGTAAAAGATATCCGATGAATCTAACACGGAATGACTAGGTTTTTTTTTAATTTTTTTTAATTGATATACCAATATTTACATGTCCCCTAGTATTAATAGGCATCATATGGCATGTTGCATGCTTTTAATTTGTTAGTTATTCAAAGATATACAGGTGTTACATTTTGGGGATTTACTTTTCAAGTTAGGAATGATAACAATACTTTATGTGATGACTTTGCATGATTTTATCTGCCATTTTATGATATTGTGTGCCTTTGTGAAAAATAGCTATTTCTGTTGATAATTTATTGGAATATATATTTGAAGAAAAAAAACAAACAAACAAAAAAACCCCCCAAAAAACATTTTAGTGACGATTTTGTCAGGATTTGTGTGCCTTTGTTATGCTTTGTCAAACATCGACACACTTGTTGAGTTTGCCGACTTATGTTTGATAACTCAGTAAGACGTACTTAAAGATACGGCATTTTATTTCCATAGTTTATCCAAGTAACTCATAAAATACAAAACATTTCAAATATGATATTGTCTGACTTTATTATTATCCAAATTAATTAATCTCCCAATTCGCGGTATAATAACGGGGTACATGTATAAACCTAGTCTTTCGGCTTAGTTGATTTATTCATCAATCTGATATTGCAACATAAATACACCTTCCTAATATGACTTTTTCTGACTTTGTGTACCTTTGTTATGTTGTGTTGAATATAGACAAAAGTAGATAAAACTGATAACTCGTTATAACATACAGTATATTGGAAAATTGCATTTTCTGTCCATAATCAGTCAAAAGAACAATTTATAAAATAATAGAAACCTTTCAAATATGATTGTGTCATGACTTTATCAATACTTTATCATTGTTCGAATTTGAACTCTGTCACCCAGTTTTCGGTAATTATTTTGGCATAATCATGTTGAAAACTAGTCTTTCGGTTTGGTTAATTTATTCATCAATATAATGAACAATATAAATACTCTTTTTTAATTTGACTTTGCATGGCTTTTTGAGGCTTTGTGTGGCTTTGTGAGGCTTTGTGTGGCTTTGTCAGGCTTTGTCGGGCTTTGTATGGCTTTGTCAGGCTTAGCAGTATTTAGTAGGACCGTTCCGGGTGGGAACGGACGCCACCCGAAGATTAGAGAGGAGAAGACGTGGAGGGCACATAGAGATAGGCGGTTACGCGAGGAAGCAAGATCGGAGACGGAAACGAGAGTACCGGAAGTACTGATAAGGAGAGCAGGGAAAGTAATACAAAGCTGAAGTTACAGATGATTAACATAGAATTCTGGGACACGGAAAGGAAACACTCTCACCTTTAATTTCGCGGGATGAAATAATTGGCAATTTGGACAGGCCGTGGATTGGTTGGAAGCAATTGCATTGAAAAACTGCCCTGTAACTGTGGAATACCGTGATATAGTTTATTACGTTGTTATATCTTTCACCTTATTAATTTTATATTTTAACACCTAGACCGTCGGCTTTGTTGACTGAGGATTCGGAGTTATTTAACCTTTTAATTGTCCGCCCTTCTCCCGGGTTAGTAATAATTCCGTAGGAGGCACGTGACAATCATCTTGCCCTATTAATCGTATCTTTTCGAGAGTGCTCGAGTAAAAATGAATAAAAATGGCGAAATTGTGAGCAATGTGACTATTCCGAATTTTTACAATACGATTACCTTGTGATTTTGAATTTGATGTGACTCGACAGGTCTGACGTTGTTCCCTTGTAAACTAATTCAGTTTCATATACTTTACATTTTGCCTTGTTTGTTTTACAAAATACAACCTGGGGGCCCCGAGTGGCCGAGTGGTCTAAAGCGCTGTCCGTTACGGATCACTGCCATCTCACCTCTGTCTGCGTTGGTTCGAGTCTAAGATTGGGCGAATGTGGATATGTGAGAAAGCTTGCCAGTAGCTTCTCGTGGGTCGGTGGTTCTTTCCGCGGATTTCCCGGTTTCTTCCTCCACCATTAATACTGGCCGCCATGTATAGCCTATCGTGTGCTGAAAAATGGCGTTAAGCCCCACAACAACAACAACAACAAAATACAACCACAAACATTCGAATCTATTACGAGTACTCTTTCAGATTATTCGCAAAAATATTCTGATTCGAATGTTTAATTATTTGTTTCAGCCCTAACAAATTGCAAGCAGCATGCACATAGATTTGCCGTCGCATTATCCGCCACCAGATCGGTGTCTACGATGTTCTCTCTACCTATGATTTTCAGCAAATAGCATTCTACATATGATTTCTATTTACTACTCATAGGTTGTCAGTGATTTTGATTTTATTGACGATTTTGATTTTGTACACTAATTCATTTTGCAGTTAACAGCATATGATTGTGCCCAATTTTCCTATATTGGGACAGAACTTATTGCCAAAATGTGTAAGCCACATGAATTCTTTTCTATGGTTACTTAATTTTCATATTCGATATATATTAAATTTTGGTATTAGGCGCACATAGTGCCGAAAATATGTACCAATCTGAGGTAAAAGCTGTCTATTACTTTTGTTTTTGTGATAATAATCAGGTGTGGAGGGCATGTTATCTACGTTAATTGTTTTTAGTCTTGCAGGCTGTCAAAAAATGAATTAGGCAATTTAATTAGTACAATATATAGTCTAAACTGGGTTTTCGGATGCTGAATTGAAAACCCTCAGCCCGCCTACTTCACGCAGCTCCTGTCCTCTTGGGCGAAGCTGCTACTACTCCAGCCGGAGGCCATTTGTATGCAGTTTTCGAGCTGCCTAGTTCCTTCTACCTTGGGCTGACAACTGAACTGGATGAGGAAGTTAAAGATATCTCATGGTCTCTCACATCTTTACAGTTCCGTTTGTCTGTTTGTTGAATAGATGACGGCTGACTTGAACGACTGGCTGACGACTCCGATCTACTATGGTCGGCGTACCCGGCTGCACTGAAGATAGTCACGATCTTGTTAGGTTATAGCATGTAAACTGTATGTTTTCTCATCCATGCGACTGAGAAATCTAGCTATTTTACTAACTTTACATTTCTTTTCTCGGTCTTGGTTGTCTCAGTCATGGTGTCCACGCGCTAGGAACAAATTTAGTTAAGGAACACAACCATTATTGTTTTCTGTTCGATGAGGTTGTTTAAAAATCAGACAAACGCCGACACTTTCGGAAATTTACCAAAATAGTTGGGGTTTTTTGGAGAGAAAAAAATAACCTAAAAATAGAAGATTATAGAAAGAACGACAAAGATAAGACAAAGGAAAATGAACTAGAAGCGACGGAACATTTTGACTCCGAAAGGTAGGATAGCAAATGTAAATGTTTAACATCCACTGGTGTCGATTCCATGTATACAGTACATTTCTTGGACGATGGAGCTTTCCAAAAGTTTGCTGAACATGAGCTAGTAATTTGCCAAATTCGCCGACACATGAGACATATCTTTCCTTTCTTCTCCATGACTAGGAACAAATGAAATACAGGTGTCTCTAAAACCCAAGAAACATTCGTCTGAGAAAATAACAAAATCAGGAGAGGAAAAATGTGAAAATGTTATAGAGAGCAGATTTACAGAAGCTGACGAAGAATTTGTTGCAAATTTGTTTTAGAGGATGAAAATGTTAAAGCCTGACGTGAGACATTGGGAGACATCAAACTTTTAGAAGAATATCAGAGAAAAACAGAGGCCCTGTACATGATTGCCAGCATCTGACCTAAACAGAGCATCGTGGGGAGAAAAATAATATTATCCCTTGACTGGGATTTCCTTTTCTCACCGATGCGACAGAAAAATCTTGCTTTTCTTGAAAAGTTATTTTTCTTATCTCGGTCCATTTGTCTTAGTCAGGTCGTCTCGGTCATAGTGTGCACGAAGATAGGGACAACTTTATCAAGGGACGCAACCATTTTTTGTTGTCTTGTGCTTGGCTCGATGGAGTTGTTTCCTTATAGTAAATATTAATTATTTATTGTTAATTTCATATGACATCCATCTTTTTAAATGTCATGATACCTCCATACTATCAAACACTTTATGTTATTTTATGATGCGTAAAAATTGTGTATTTCGGATGTACAGGTTACGCCTCAGCCCTCATTAACTTATCCGTGTTAATTCGTCGTATGTAAACAACATTAGCACGTGGCTTTAGACCTCTTCTCGCAATACTGTAATATGTAACAATTATAACTGTTAAGTAGTTGTTGTATGTGGGTTGGGGTGTATAAGCGGTAAATATAGTTGGATTCTACTGTGATAATTGTTCTGATTTTCATAAAACATTTGAAGACCGAATGACCTACAGAATAATGTGAAGAAATAATAGTGAGTGATAGATAGAGTATATGTTGAATGTGCTAAATTCTATTGCAAAAATGAAGAGTTCTTTTAACTTTAAAGGAAAATTTTGGGAGAGAAAAATAATCTATGTTTGGGGTTTGCACAGTACAAGGAAATCCCATTCGCGGGGTTACATGATTCTTCTCCTCCAGGAGGCGACCAATAATGTAACCCCTTGACTGGGATTCCCCCACGATGCGACAAATAATATAACCCTTTTACTGGGATTTCCTGGTCTCAGTGCAAATCTAACGACAGATTAATATAATCTGTTCTGGGGTTTGGACCGAGGCAAGGAAATCCCAGTCAAGTGGTTGTATTATTTGTCTCCCCACGAGGCTATGCCGAGACAAATAATGTAACACCGCGACTGGGCTTTCCATATCTTGGTACAAACACCGACGTAAATTATTTTTCTCAGCCAATTTTTTCCAACTAAATTAAAATAACCCTGCACCCTTGCAATTTAGTTAGCAGATTTTAAACACAGTATTCATCAGGTACTATTATTGCTTCTCACTATATAAAGGTCGTCAGGTCTTGTACACTTTTATGAAAATCGGAATAATTATATAAGTAGACTCTAGCTATATATGCCGCTCTTAGAAAAGGAAAAGTAATTAAAGAAAAAAGTTATAATTGGCATGTGTTGGAAGTATTGCGCAATGAGTGTCTCGAGCCAAGTGCTTTTGTTTAGACATATACTGCACAATAAGACGAATATGTTAATGAGGGCAATGTGGTGACCTGTCGACTCTAAGTACAACAAGTTCTACGTATGAGAAAATAGAAACATGAAATCATTTGATGTTATTACTGTATCATCACATTTAATCGATAGATATCATAAGAAAATTACAATAAATAATTAATATCTTTTGTACGGTCAAGTTTGAACTTTCATGTGTTCTAATTTGGAACTCGTTTTATGGTAGGCAACAGTACGAAGCTATGCAGTATCATATGCCTACTGGGTACAGATCTAACGAAAATTGTAATTCATGACATTCTTGGAAATTTTTATTTTCTGTCCGGGAAATATGGCAAGTGTTTCGCTATTGCACTGATAAGCTACATGGAAATCTTTTTGTGGAATCGCATGTGGGCTGATGAACGAACCACTTTGGTTGGTAAGTGAAGGAGTTTTCATTTGCAATCGCATTATTATATTTGATTAAACTGGAGCGGATTGCGGGTATTCGACAAAGTTAGAAGAAACCGGTTTGACATAACACATTTCTGGTTTTTGCGGGCTTTGCAGTAGCACTTGAGAGAGTTTGGTTTTGTGTGGCCAGTGATGTGTATTGCCTGTGTGTCTGGAGCTCTATCAAATAGCTCAACGTGTGTGTGTCAAAATGTTTTACATGGTGTTATCAAAGTTGAAGAGACCTTAAGTGCCTTTATGAGTGAATTTCTTTTCGTTATGTATCTGTTGTTGTTGTTGTTGTTTGATAACAACTCCGTCAGGCACAGCAGAAGACATCAAGGGTTTGTTTTTAAAAGTAGCTCCTAGCGCGTGGACACCATGACTGAGACGACAGGTCTGAGATAACAAGACTGAGATAGGAAAAGTAAGGTTAGCAAAACAGGTAGGTTCCTCTATCGCATGGGTGAGAATCTATTAGTCTCGGTGCAAACTCCACAATAGATAATATTAATCTCGGGGCAATGGGGATGAGCTTGTGAGTCGGCAACCCCAAAACGACCGACATATCAGACAGAACACATTTCAGTCTAATTTATAATTAACATCAGTAACTAGATATGTAAACAGCATTATAAGAGAAAAATTACAAATATTTCAGTAAACATGCTCTGTTTATTCTTTCCTTAAATTCATTTATGACGCGAATGAATATTCATACAGGCCGATTTTGATGACGTCATAATGTGACTAGTCGGTTGACGTCATAATTTCATAAAGCGCATACATAAAATAACATGACATTTAAAGTGTTGATATAAAGCAAATTGGTATACCAATACTATTGGTATGTCAAATTGGGATCCGCCCATATCGCAATAATAGGAATATATAAACATTCTTTCAACTACAGGCCTATAGATCAATGATGAATTTCCACTCACTAATTATTAATGACATATAAAAATAATGATAAAAAGTATTAATAGTCTCCGTTTCCTAAATTAATTCCAAATGGTACACATTTTCATCGCAATCCTTTCTTTTTTCCGTTCCTCTCTTACCACTCATGCATAAGGGACAAAATACGCAGAAATCTGGAGTGAGAGAGAAAAACAATTTGGGTTGGATGAAAACCTTAAAACTGATGCTGCACCAAGTAACCTACAAGAATATGGTTAGTCGTAACGGTATGTTTACACTTTCCTTGGGATCTATTTACAATGTTCATGATAGCAATGATACGTAGTTGCAATAGCCAGTTGACACTATAAGTTAATTTGTCGGTTACGAGGCACACATACCGTAACGTATTTAATGCTTTATTGTTGTTGCTGTTTCTTAAACCTATTATAATGTTTCAAAAATCGATTATTATTAATTAAATATGAAACTTTCCAAAGGCCCCCCCCCCCCGCCATCGTAGCAAGATACGTGCGAAAATCCATGAAAATACGGGGATTTTCGCTTGTGTCATACTACGATGTCTTGGGACCTATGAATGATGATTAAGTTAAGTCAAACCGTCCAAAGGAAAAGAAGAGAGAAAGAGAGACAGAATTTTATGGTCAGTAGTAATGTTAATTAATGCAGAATAATAACTTAGTTCAATTGTAAATATATTAAAATGTTTTAATTAAATCTTGTTGGTTCGTCATTTCGCTCAGTTTCTATTCCACACTAATTTCCATATGCCATTACGTGAATGCCCAAACGTTCAGTGTATACAAGAAGCTAACGTGTTCGTAGTGCTCTACTTTCTTCATAAAAACACTGTTTCATGTTTAAATCATAAGTGTGTCTTATATTGATTTAATCAGTGTGAGTAAAAATAGAAACTTAAAACGAAAACAATAAACTTATCAATTTGCAAATGTGATTGTGAACAACAAGAAAAGGCATAGAACTACATTTTGTAGCAGACACAATCGCAGGGATGTGAGGAGTTTATTCACTCGGTTAATACACAGTTGCCAGGATCATATCTTAACTCCGTTCAAAGGGCAAATATGTCTATTTGTATGTGATATAAATAAAATATATGTATAGTATGTACGCTGTATCAATGATATACCACATGTTGTATACATTTTTCGTTAAAAGAAAACTTGGCAAGTCTCGTTTCCTTTTAATGAAAAATTGATACATCTCGTGTTATATCATTGATACAGCGTACATACTATATAGAAACTCTAAGTTCTTCATAGATAACACATAAAAACATATACAACCACAAAATTACAAAAACAACACCATGAAATTACAAAATAAAAACATGCTCTCAATAATCAAGGAAGCAAATATTATTAAGTCTTTAAGTCTTTTCTAGTAGTCGAAATAGGTGTATTTGAAGAGCACTCTTGAATGATCTCACAGTGTCTTTGCGTCTAAGATATATGGGCAGTTCGTTCCACGAAGTTGGATCCTGGTGCGGAAAAGAACGTTGTCCCGTTGTCCGTATGACTTCGTTTTAACGGTGGGAACAATGAGAATGGGGCGTCGGAAGAGGAGCGTATGTTTCTAGATGGGGTGTATACATGGGTGAGGTCAGATAAATATACTGGACTGGAGCCAGTCAATGGATTGTAGAATAGTGAACAGAGTTTTTGTTTGATTCTGGATAGAACGGGTAGCCAGTGAAGGTTACAGAGCAGGGGTTTTTGTACTCTAAGGATGACCCGAGCAGCCGTGGTTTTAACTTTTTGAAGTTTCTGTAGTAGATACTAAGACGATTCAGATAGAAGTGAATTGCAATAGTCCAGTCTTGAAAGTACTTAGTAACACACAAGTGTTTTAGTGGCATCAGTAGTAAAGTGGGGTACTTTAGCGTCAATGGGAAAATACATTACAGACCCCCCTGGGGCACTATAGCGTCACGATTTTTGGCGTCAAAACCACAGCCTGGGGTACTTTAGCGTCAATGGGAATTTTGTATAGGGAACCACAGCCTGGGGTACTTTAGCGTCAACGGGAATTTAGCATAGAGACAAGAGGAATGGTACAGGTAAGGTGACGTCACGGTACTGGACATTGGCAACAGTAGCAATGTAGTACCGTGACGTCATGCCACCTGTGTCATTTCTATATACAAACACGAATCATTCACGTTCGTGTCAGTGAATAGTAAAGTAGAGTATGTTTTATATATTTTTTTAGGCAAAGTGAGAATAAATATCTTTTCGAGGCATATGAAGTGGCCCTGAAAAGGGCCTTTGGGTTTTTGTCTTCTATTTTCTCCACTTCTTTAACCAGTTTCTCACTTTTCCAATGATTCCTTTCTTCTTCTTTTTTTCATCCTCTGGAATCCAATCTGGGTGTCCCATTGATCTAAATTTTTCCTGTATTTTCATCCAGTTGTTGTTCAGTCTCTCAAAGTCCTCTTTTCTCTTTATGTTTTCTTTGTCCTTCCTCTCTTTTGACCAGGTGTCTTTGATTTTCCTCACTTCTTCGTCCATCACCTTTCTCATGAGGTCTTCAGCTTTTTTTAACTGGTCTAACCCCCAATGGACAAAAGACCACTCTGTCAAATGGAATATCTCTTGCAAAATAACACCTCACTTTGATGACAACATCAAGGGCCTCCTTCAACGTCCCCACTTTTACATATTTAGGATCAATGAAGCCTCTTAATTTCTCTACTTCCTCTTCTATCATCCTTTGTATTTGATCCTTGGCTACTTTCAGGCTGTTCGCAAAGTCTAGACTGCCTGGGAACCTCCATTCCTGTTGAAGCCTTTCTACCACATAGGCTCCATCCACCATCCAGAACCAACTATGTCTCAATTCGTTAAACAAGTTCATGTTGCCAACCATTTTTTATGTTCTGTGTAGAATGGCACGAATGACGAACGCTATGCTTTTATATACTTCAAGCACGGACGTGAAGGAAAACATCCCTTACACTCAGTTCACATATTATCTACTATCCACACAATCGGGATGAGAAGAAAAAACACATATCTACTATCCACACAATCGGGATGAGAAGAAAAAACACACATATCTACTACCCACACAAACGGGATGAGAAGAAAAAACACATATTATCTACTATCCACACAATCGGGATGAGAAGAAAAAAACAATCATATCTACTATCCACACAATCGGGATGAGAAGAATGAACACATATCTACTATCCTCACAAACGAACGCAAACGCAAAACACACACACACACACACACACACACACACACACACACACACACACACACACACACACACACACACACACACACACACACACACACAACAGTAAAGGAGTGAGTGTTTATAGTCAGACTACTCTACATTCACACCAATTGGCAACTTGAATAGTCTCTCTTTTCTAGAGATTTGGTTAGCCCTGAGAAGGGCTGTTTTTCTTTTTGAACTCCAAATGCACCTGGTTAATGATGACATCTTCCAGGGCGGGCACCACACACGCATCGCCGGCTCCAATCACTTTCCCAATTAATACGTATGGTTCCGAGTGCAGAGGGAGCTTGAGTGGCCTCATCATCCCAGTTTTCAGTCTGAGGGATTGTGAAGACTTGTGCTGTCTGTCTTCTCCTATGCCAGACCCGGGGATGGTGAGGTCTCTGCGGCTCCCACTCTTGCCGCTGTCTCTCCAACTCCTTCAAGGCCTCCTGCTCCCAATTTTCAATTTGAGGGACAGCGTCTCTCAGTCGTTGTGGTGCTGGTAATGGTTGTGGTACTGGCAGTGGCTGCGGTGCTGGTACTGACTGTGGAGGTGTCCTCACCTCAGGCTTCACCTCACGCTGAAGCCTCATGATCAGGTGTGGCAGGATCCTTTCCTTCTCCTTTTCTTTCTTTTTCTTCTCATCCTCCTTTATTCTGTCTTTCTCCGCTATGGCCTCCATAGCCAGTTCGTCTAAAAGACGCCTGGTGTACTCCAGGTGCATTTGGAGCTCCAACAATTTGGCTAATCTGCTGCTCATCTTCATCGAAGTTGACTAGTCAACAATGGTAGCCAGACTGACAATTGTGCCGCTTTATATTCCTGGAGCACGGACGTGAAGGAAAACATCACTGACACCAAAATTTACAATACCACTATTACCATCACATGAAACGCGCGGACCTAAAAGAAGCAATCACGTTGACTTTTTTTACTTTTTTACTTACAAACACAGACATGCACGATTTGACAAGACAGAGAAAACAAAGGGTGGATTTTTTACTGACAAAAGAAACGAAGTGCTTATAGACACGCTTCTATTTATTTTTTAAAATTTTAAAAGTTTTGGCAGTTGAATTAGTATCTCTTGTCTAGAGTATTGGGTAGCCCTGAAAAGGGCTGTTTTTTTGTTAACGGGAGTAATGGCAATCTTTTTTACTGTCTAAGATTGCGTCCCCGTCTGGCGGCAGGCTTTCCTATACGATACGGTCTGCTTCTGCGGAAAGAGAAAGAGAATTCCTTGGTGTCTACTCGACAGTCCACAAAACCTCTGTCTGGTTCTTGCTGTTGCTGCTGTTGTTGCTGATGTTGTTCTTCTCTCTGCTTCTTCTGAAGTCTGTACTTCTCAGTCCATTCTTCTTGTTCTTTCTTAATTTCCTCTCTGAAGACCTCTTCTATTAGGTCTTGGGCTATAACTAGCAACCTGACATTCTCTATCTCTTCAGGTTTAGGTATCAGGTTTAGCCTGACACGATGAAAACTGACGTAAACTTCGTTCAGCTTGGCTCCTCTGGAAGGCATGTTCATAGGTTGACGAGTCAATAGTGGATGGTCAGACTGGAGAACAACCCGCTTTATATGGTTCAAACGCGGAAGCAATAGAAAACATCCCTACTCAGTTTTAGTGTCGGAAAGCTATGATAGCTCATGTCATGGTGAGGGATAGAGAGAAGTCAAAGAGCATATATTCACAGTGTTTTTTGAAAACAAACGACAGACACATTTTTTTTCTTCAAAACACAACATGTTTTATTCAACCAACAAGTAACAAGTAACAATAACATCAAACAAATTATTTTTGACAAGGTTGACAACGTTGTGAAATCATGTGAGATTTCCATTGATGGATGTCATGAGGCCATTGATGTACACTACGTTTCCTAGCTAAAGACAAAAGATAACCATAATGGTCACAAAACCATCGATCTACTTTCTCATCGTTTCTAGAAGAGTGACGATCAAAATAAGTCACTAAATGTTCTAAAGGATATCCAAGACTGCGTTGATGAAGAAAATACACACAATATTGTCCACACACCATGGAATCTGTGCCTTGTAATTTCACATTATTGTATCGTGTCGTCTGGGCATTTCTTCTCATAAAGTCAATGATATCGTCTTCCAAAGGGGGTAATCCATACGAATCAAAATGTTCCACACAATCCTCTTGAGGGAAGTAGACGGCAACCCAGTGAGTTCCTGGGAGATGACTTTCGTCCGTGTTGATGACATAAGCTTGATGGTCTTGAGGTTTGCAATGAGGTAGTTCATCTTTAGCGCACACGACAGGATTCCAAGAAGCAGTATACGAACTATTGTTCAAAAGGTAATAAAGTTCCCAGGTATCCATTTTTTGTTGTGTTGTTGTTTTTTTCAAAGGTAATGATAAGTCATCAGTTCAATTCTGACTTTTTGTTTGAAACGATCTGTCAAGTAGCCGTTTCTTCGCTTCGTCTCCGCACTCTGGGCTAAGAGAGATTCGATGCGATAGATTTCTAGAGTAGACACTGGTGGTCAGGAATGATCACGCAAGCCTTTATACCACTCATGCAACACTGCTTTTTCCGAGATGAGACTCCAAGCGTCGTCCAGATACTCGTCCAATTTTTCTTCTTGGCTCATCATCATACATTTATCGTGTTGAATTTGACTGGGATGATCGTTTTCACATCCGTAACAATATTTCTTCGTCAATTCCGTAATTGTATCCGCCAGGTGTTTGGCAAGACAGGACACTAAATGTTGTTCTTGTTCTGACCATCTGGACGTTACCACTACCTCGTTCTCTTTGTCTTGGTCTTGGGGTTCTGTTTTCACGCTATCCTCCCATTCCATGTCCAAAGATTCTCTACCGTTCAGTGAGGGTTAGGAGTCTTCCATTGT
Organism: Megalonaias nervosa; assembly: GCA_016617855.1. Classification (NCBI taxonomy): domain Eukaryota; kingdom Metazoa; phylum Mollusca; class Bivalvia; order Unionida; family Unionidae; genus Megalonaias; species Megalonaias nervosa. Next base: position 13,686 of record JAECUM010000724.1, read on the forward strand.
TTCTAATAGTCTAGAATGACTTCTCTCAAACTGTTGATCTCTATGGTATTATCGATTTCGGCATACGAGATGACGTTGACCGTCTCGGTGAGAGCTTCTGCAAACTGAAGTTCCACACGCAGTTGAGCAGATTTTATAGGGTGGAAATGTCCCTCGTCGCTGCCTTGGTCTGGAGTGAAATCAAAGGCCCACAAAGTGTAACCTCCGACATAATCTTCGTACGAAATACCGTGACTGGTGTTGGTTCCTAGTTGCCCCGTAGCTTCGTACAGGGACAAGTAAGATCTCAAGTAATTCATCTGGACAAAGTTAGGTCGAAGGGTCTGGTACACAAGGTCTTGCCATCGCGACTGACTTCGATCTTGGACACTCTGTAGTGCTTAAACTGGAAAGGATTTTGATCGTGTGCTCCGTTGAGGGCTGCATTACTGACGATGCCAACGATTAAACGTTTGGATAACTGTCCTTGGAACAGATGATCTTCGATCTTGGATCGGAGTCCAGCAGCAATGGTGAATGTTTCCACTTCTACACGTCGTATCGGATACTTCGCGGTCGATCTGTTCAATGTTTGACTGATGTCGTTTCCCGCTTTAGGTAACACTTCTACACGACGCACGTAAAGTCTGGCTTCTTGGATGATGGTTTTGTACTCGTTGGCATGAGCCATCGAATGGAAAGCGACAATGTTGCGATTGAGTCTCAGGCGAATATCCACTCAATTCAGCAAATACTTGTCTTGCAACCACATGTCCAAATGCAAACGGTCCATCAATTCTAAATTACGACCTTGCAGGATTTTCCTTCGACGGTTGTTAAAACCCACATTGTGAGGCTTGTCATCGGCTGTCAGGGCTGTGTCGTTAAACGTGTCTTCACCTGCGGTGTCAGGTTTCCATACCACGCAAGCATCCAGATGAGTGTTCTTGGCCTCTTTTCCGTACGTCAAGAGATTTTCTAGGTACGCTCGGTAAGGGTAAGTATTCATACTGCTGCTGACCAGTTTGTTATTCAAGTACAAATCCACTTCGCTGAACAAGGAATGCATGAAATTGTTGACGGGAGCTACTCTGGCATCGGCTCCCGGATTGGTGTTGTCGGTTTTGATCACTTTCAGTTTCAGGTACAAGTAACTGCTATTCAGATCGATGTAACCTTCCGGCTGTCCTTTGATTTCAAACTCGATGGGAGCTGAATCCGTCAAAGAGGAGACGGGATGAAATTCGACCCATTGAGATTCTTGCATCGTCATCATGGTGGGTGGCATGGCAAACACATCCAGTTCCGACTTGGAACAAGCGCAAGACTCTCGGTGCATCATTTTCTCTGATTTAATAATCAAAAACGTCTAACTCTCGGACGGTTTTTCGTTTCTTAGTCTTTCTAGCTCTAGGGGTGTGAAGTCCTCTCAAGGGGTGTTTTCGTCGTCTTTTTCTGCCTTGTCCTTGCTGTGGCGTCAGGGGAAGCAGGAATGTCTGACTCGGTATTGCACAGGGCATTTATAGGAGTTTCTCGCCGACCCAAAATGTCTTTGCCCGTTTGAAGCAAGACATTTTTGCCTGCTCTCAAGAAAGCTTCTTTGGGGTTTTGTTTGTCAATGATGACATTTTGATTTTGGAGAAATTCTTTACCTTGCGTCAACGCGGCATCTTTTAAGGCGTGCAATCCCCGTGTCACCATCGGTTTCAAAACGGGAACCACTGTACGAAAGGCCGATTTGAGCATATCACCTAAACCATGTCATCGCTGTCGAGCGACTCCTTGGTACACAGGATACATGACTGACAAAAAGTTAGAGTAATCGTTTTCGAAAATGGAGTTTCACTGTGACTTTCCCTTTGTGAATGAAATATTTTGTCCCAGATCTCCTTTTATAGTAATGTTGACAGTGTCGAAATAAGACTTACTGACGGGTAAATAGTGAGGATGTACAAATTCGCGGTGAACGTGATAGGTGTTTCCACTTTCCTCGTCAGCGTTCGTGGCAGAATCCACTTTGAAAGGAATGACACGCAGTAACGGTACGGAGGTGTGTCCCACCACGTTGTACTCCACGACATCGGAGTACACAAACATCAAATTCAGTCCTTGGTTCATTTCTGCAGGTAATCGAAAATATTTCGCAAAATCCAAGTTGCCAGTCATGGCTGGTATTTCGTTTTTCATCTTGATCATCTTGGGGTCTCCACCCAAAATGTCATTCAATTCAGGGCAACATGTAATGGCCAATACTTTGTCCTCTGAAAATTTCATCATTAGGCGACGAGCTATTTTGTGGTACTCGATCATGAAACTTCTTCTGGCTTTCTCCAAGGCTTTACCAAACATGAAATTGAACCTGTCAGCCATAGCGTTCACCAAATGTTGACCACTAAAATAATATCCCGCAGGAATTTTCAACAGATAAGTGGTTCGTTTAGTTTTGGAGTTTTGTGATTTCATAAAGTCAGCTACACTAGCGCGTTCATCCATGGCTTGATGCACTTGTTCGTCATAAACTTCTACCGAAAAAATGTTTTGATTTTCGACGATCTTTCTGATTTGTGTAGGGTATCATTTCCACCAAAGCCACTTCCCAATGGGCTTCGTGATCCATTTGGATGGCTTGAGGTAATCTGGCCGTGTAACAGCACAAAGTGTTATTGGGAAACACCTCCATGGAACTGTCACTGGGTAACGTTAAGTAAAATTGGTTGTTCATAATTCCACAGTTCTAGTGTCCGAGGAGTCACTGGAAATCAGAGGAGTGTCTAAATGAGGATGGTTAGGGTGACTGTTGGAAGGGGGACTAACGTTGGACACAAGACTCCCGTTGTTGTTTCCGTTAGAGGAATATTTCAGAAACGGATTGGGAAGAAGGTAACCAATGCAACTGCTAAGTAAAATGGTCCACAATTGTTTGTCTCCTTGTTGCAAACTCAAATTGGCAATGGCAGCACCGAAGACACAATACACCACAAAGATTTGGCAGATAAAGACGATTTGCGTTTTAGGCACACGTTCTCCACACCACACCCACAAGGGTTGCTTTTGTAGATCTTGCAGAGAAGAACTGGGCGAAGGAGTGGTCACTGCAGCAGCTCAGGCTGTGTTGAAGGGCATGATGGTCACTTCTTTTTATAGTCGATGAGTTGCGAAGCGGCGATCCAAGAGTCAAAACTGGGAGGATATCCTTTCCAACGTACTTTGACTTCTTTGACACGTCGTTTTCCCACTTTACGAGTTCTTCGATCGAGAATGCTTTCGATCTCGTACACGTCGTCTTCTTTTTGGCCACACGTTGTAACTCGGGCAAGTAAAACGTTCCTTTTAACACTTCTCCGTTCATGTCTTCCAATTTATAGACAGGAGGATAACGGCCACGCACTCGTTCAGTGACACGAAACAATTCGGTGGTCCAGTTGGGTAAGTAACCTATGTCGAAAGTGCGTTTGGTTTTGCCAATGCGCACCCAATCTCCTGATGCCAACACTCCACCTTTCTTGGGGACAGTCACTGTTGGGAACATACCAAACAGACGCTCGAAGACGGCCACTTCGTTGTCAGCAGTCACTTCTTGGGGGGCACGCCCAATCCTCCGATGGTAAGATTGGTTGTACGATTGGACGAGGTGTGGCAAGACGTCGATGTACTTGAGTGTGTGTTGATGCGTAAAATATTTCCACATGCGTTCTTTCAAGGTGCGTTGAAAACGTTCCACGATGCTAGCTTTGGTTTCGGGATTCTCGGTGGTGAAAAAAAATGAATGTCACATTTCTTCAATTCTTTTTGGAAAGCTTGGTTTAGAAATTCGGTGCCTTTGTCAGTTTGCCATCGATGAAGGTGACGTCCGCTCTGTTTCAACACCAGTTGCAGGGACCGCACTAACTCACTCCTCAATTTGGAAGTCAATGGTACGACCCAAGCAAATTTGGAAAAGACGTCGATGACACAAAACAAATATTTGTAACCACGATTGTAGGTGGCTAAATGAGAGACATCGGCTAAATCGGCTTGCCATTGGTGATCGATGCCCTCCACTTGGGTGCGACTTCTGGAAAATTTTCGTCGAATGGGTTTGTGTAAGGTGTACGTGGCTTTTTCTTGTAACCAGCGTTGCACATGAGGTAAACGGATACAATTTCTGAACTCCTCCGTAACCTGCGGGATGGGATGGATCGTAGTAAATGCTGGCTAACACCTCCATTTTTTAATAAGTGATCCACTCTTCACTGATGCTACTCTTGTCTTTCTGTGGTATTTTCTTGGTTTGTAATGCTTTGCGTGTCCGACGAGCAATAGGTATTGAGGAGGAGGACAGTGTTTGAACAGGGGTAATCAGTTCTTGTTTCACTTCTGTCTTGGCTTTCGTTTTCTCTTCTGAGGAAGAAGAACCAACCATCATCTTTTTAATCCAACCAATTCTGGATGTATGTGGTGTTGTTAACTTGCGTACTTTTTCTGGTGGAGTTTGAAACTCTTCTTCTTTTTCTGTCTTGATCACTGGGACTAGTGGTGGTGGACTTTCTGTCTTGACCACTGGAGGTGGTAGTGGTGGTGATGGACTTTTCATCAAGGCCTTAAAATCTTTCAGAGTGGGTTGAGTTGTTTCGTCTAAAGCTTTCTGGTGAAAGAGTTGCAGTCGTTGCAACAATTGACCGTACCGTTGCGATTTTTCCGTTTCTGACAAATCGCTGCTATCCATCAACGATTGCAATCCGTGTTATAACTGGGACATCTCGGTCAAATGAGGATTGGGAGGTAAATGCGGGGTCCGTTGTTCTTGCCAACGATGGTATTCCATCCATCGTTTGTAAGGGACTGAAGCTAGTTTTCATCCTTCCATCAGATTTCAAGGGTCACGTCTGAGATCTTTTGACTCCAGTGTCCTCCTTTCATCTTCTTGGAATTAGGGCGGGTATAATATGTCCGATCGCACTTAATATCGGTTTCGCTACTTCGGTAATAAGTCCTAAGATGGGTAAAAATCCTCCGCGTTGCACCAGCATCTTTTTCTTTTGACGAATGGGTATTTTCTTTTGGACCATTTGGCGAAGAACGTGTCGATGTTTGGCTAAGCATTTTTTCTGATGTTTAGTCAAAGGTATCGTGCCTTTCAAAACATTCAGACAACATTCGCTCACCGTATCGATGACATCTTTGGAGGCGGTTTGAATGAGTTTTTTTCGCATTGGTGGAGGAGCTTTGGACAGGACGGACAACATGTCCCAATGTTTGACTAAACGAGGTGGCAGTCCTTTCATTTTCTTTCCTTTGGGGGTAGAAGATGAATGTCTTTTGCGGGGTGACATCTTTGTTTTTTTATTACGGGGCACACATCAAAAAATACACTAACGTCGATGACTTGTCATACGGTCTTTTATCCTTTTTTGGGGGACTATCGCTTCGTCATAAAGGTGGCGATGTGTTTTCCAAAATCGCCAAAGAATCCTCCTCTTTGCTGGCTCCTCTGTTTCTATGGGCAAGTGTGTCGTTTCTGGGGATGTCGCCTGTTTGGCAAAGCGCTTTTTCGCATGACGAACTGTCCTTTTCTTTTTCGTTTCTGGACAGGAGAACGACGATGAGGGAACATTTTTTGGTACACACAAAAAATACACTGACATCCATGGCTCAACATGCGTCTTGTTATCTTATTTTTTTTGGAGCCTGTCCTTTAATCTTGTGGCAAAATCATTGGCTATCTTATCAAATTCAAGGAAAAGGCCAAAGAAACCTCCCTTTTGGTGGCTTCTCCTTTTCTTTGGACGAGTGTGTCTTTTCTGAGGGTGACGTCGATGTTCGGCTAAGCGTTTCTTAGGATGACGTGACTGTCTTTTTCGTTTTCCTTTTCCTTTTTGGACCGAAGAAGAACGACGATGGTAACGGTGTGCACGTCTTGGAGGGGACATCTTTGGGCGTGCAGCAGCACAAAAAAACACTGATCCGTATTGTTTGCCTCGGGTCTATTTTATACTGGAATGCGTCGCCACTGATTGTCTTTACGGCGTATCAACTTGATGACAGGCAACACACGTCGTGGAGGAGTTCGCAACGGACTAAATCGGGACAGTTCTTGCTTGGACAAATCCAGTAAACTCTGTAACACACCCGTTCTCTCTTGGACTTTGATTTTGGGGGCAGGTACTTTGTGAGCAGCGGCCACTGCCGCTAAAGAGGAGGCGGGTGTCACCGCTGGAGGAGAAGTTTTTGGAGACACTCTCTTGCGGGTAGAAGCTGTTTTCTGTGGACTTTTCTTTTTCTTTTTCTGAGGCTGTGACCTGGTCTTGACACCGTTGCTCGTTTTCTTTTTCTTCTGGGTACGTTTGGGCGTGGCTTTTTTCTTGGGGACAACTTTGGGAGCATTAGGATCCCATTCTAAGAGGGAACGAATGATGACACCTCCTAAAGAAACGCTTCCTCCAGGTTTCAAAATGATTTGCTTTTTGGTTTGAGTGTCAATGCGAGGATCAGCTAGTTGCGTCAAGGCGACTTTGTTTCTCTCAAAAAAACGTTTGGTTTGATGTGGAATCTGAATGATGCCTTGCAGTAATTGACGTGCTGTCACCGTAAACCATCGTAAGACTTTTTTGAGACTAGCTTCTAAGACACAAGCACGTATTTGTGGATTTTTTTCGCGACTGATACCGTACAATGCACGAATCAATTTAATGGGAAGATGAGACTGAAGGGACGTCATGTTGACGATGTGTGAGACAGAGTCAAAGCAACCGAGGTTTTTATAGATTTTTTTTGGTGATTGTGATTAAGTCGACGAAGGGGACGTGTACACGACAGGCCCTCCGTCTTGGCACCAGTGGTGAAACAGATGGGTACGAAATCGCAAATAATCGGGAGTGGTGGGTTTTCAATCCACGAGTAAATAAGCGTGTGGGGTTTGAGTGGCATCGTAGTAAGCATTGGTCAGCCAAGGAGTCCCTAACTGTTTGGCTAAGACTTGTACTTGCGATTTATCTCTAGGGCTTTTAAACAACACCACGTAATGAGCATTGAGACTGATGGTACGACGATGGGCATTACTTTGTTGAAACAAATTTTGGGTGATGTAAATGACACTGGCATTACGATGATGCCCTTTGCGCGTAAACCAGAGTTTAATTTCTTCGTCGTCTTCTCTCTAACATGTCGTCAAAGATAACCAAATGGGTTTGACTAGGGTCAGACACGATCCCGTCGTCTTCGGCAGGAATGCCTTCCACAAAGACGATGGAATCGCCTTCACTTTCTCGCAGAAGGCTGTACGCCGATTGCCACTCTTTGTAACACCACACGATGCGTTGAGGGGGACGATCGATTAAATGATGTTTATGTTCGATCAATCGTTTGACAAATTCGGTTTTGCCGGATCCACTCGGTCCGGCAATGAGCATGTTAAAGGGATGGCGAAGATACAAGACCTCCCAACTAGTCCGATCTACGTGTTCGTCAATTACTTTGACAGTGGTGGAGGAAGAAGGAGTAGAGACAGTAGAGGTTGCCATAGTAGTGTAAGAAATGTCACTTTTGACACGAAGACAGACAAGACAAGAGTTTTTATACTTTTTTTCAGGACACGTTTATTGTCATCTTTAATGGTGAACAACACGAAAAAAAAATTACTTAAAAGCCAAATGGCTAAGTACATGAATAAAAGACACATCAAAACGATCAAAGTGGAATAAAACAAATCTCTGTACAACATTTGTAATGATCAAGAGGTGAAATCGTAGGGGTACTGTGTAATGTTCTGAGAGTCTCTACACACCTTGGCACAGACACAGAGGTCTCCTCCCGGAATGGCCTTTCAGGGATGTCGATCACGGTCCTGTCCTGAAGAGAGTGGTTTTCCTCGGTCACGTCTTCTTCTTCTTCTTCTTCTGGCACTGTCACTAACACTGGTTTAAAAGTTATTTTTTTCACGGAACGTTTTAATTTTTTAGGATTACAAATCTTGGGCATAGTGTGCCACTTCTTTTGTCCAAGCCTCGAAACCCCAACTTTTCTAGTCACGTACATCTTTCCAGTGAGGGTGTAAGTCACAAGCTACACACACGTCGTCGTACACATCTTCAGTGCCTAAAAGTTGACGAATCTTGTTTTCCCGTAGAGGTTGAGAAGTATCAAGATGAAAGCACAAAGCTTTGAGCAGAATGAGTCTCTCGTGTACATTTAAAGGGACCACTTTCATGCTTTTTGGAGTGGTATGTACTGTTCGTAAAGAATCCACAAGGAATCAGCTGGTAAACGAAATCCCAGAAAGCAAGTCACTAAGACACACACTACACGTCGACCCCAATTCAATGGACACAGTTCTCGTAATAGGCGATTGGAATCCTCCACCATTTGAATGGTGTCATTGATTTCTTTCCACGGAATCTGTTGTATGACGAATGATAAAGGTCGTGGCATGGTAGTTCGTTTTTATACCCTCTTTGGTGTCAGGTAATAAGTGTACTTTTTGAACAGCTTCGATTTTATTTTAGTACCGCCGTACCAGAAAAGTTTAGTCACTAACTCACACACCACACGTCGCACAGAAGTTTCCTCTTGAACTAGAAAGAATTGTTCTTGTAAAGATTTATTGTAATCCTCCAAACATTTATGAATTTCACTCGATTCATCAATGTCTGATCTCTGGAACACTTTCATCAGAATCAGTCCTCTTATAGCATTTAGGTACCAGTGGTTCCAACATCGGTGACATAACGGATGCAATGGTTCTTTGCTTTTCACTTGTATTTTGACGAACTCGCGGTAAATGCGTTCTCTCAATTCCACAGGCAAAGCACGAATGTTCTCTTGTAAAGTATCCGTAACCATGTCAGTCAAACACTTCTCCTAGAGCGAAAGTAATGAACGTAGTGAGTAATTTCTGACCACTGCCATTCCAGGAATCGGTCAATAATGTCAATAGAATCTTCAAATGTAAATGGTCTAAAGCGAAATAGTAGGACGAACGCACCCTTGTTCCAGAGAAATCGGACTTGTTTGTTGACTTTTGTCAATTTCCTCTTGTGAATTTCTCGACATAAAAGTTATACAGTCACAAATTGAGATTTGGCTCTGGCAAGTCCCTGCCAAATGTCCTTGTAGATCTTCTCTTGCAATTCGTTTGGTAATCTTTGAAGATTATTTTTTACATGGGGTTTAAATACTTGTCTAGGGGTTGTCCAACGTTTGACTTCTAGCCCCGTAGCTGGTTTCTTACACGACATAGTATGCCCACTTCAATGACGAGGTCCCACTAAAGGTAGGTAGTGACAATCTGGAGACCATCGAGCATGTTCCAGGGAAACGCAATCTTTCTTCTCCCACTCGTGAAGTGACACACCACAACTAAAGCACTTGACTTTATCCCCTTCGCCCAAGTAGATAAATCCAGCTCTAGCTAATTCTTCCGGGGGTAGGTCCTCCCAGATATTTTGGCCATTTTCCTCGAAAGGTTTGGAATCGACTTTCATAGTCACAGTATTCTGGCAAACGCACAGGGAACGAATATTCGTCTTTCACAGGTTCATTTCGATGAGGGTACGGTGAAATATGCAAGAGCCTGCTCAGTTTTACATGACATCCGTAGGGTGGTAGCCGCATGGTTTCATTAGGATGACATCCACCATGAAAGCCAGTAAAGTGAAAAGGTGTACGATAACGAGTGTCATCGCTTTCGCATCCATCAGGTTTGACACGCATAGCATCACTTTCCATGGTAGGTATGGTAGTAGCAGTTGTAGCAAAGTTCCCATGATCATGTGGTACTGAATCGCTAAGGTCATAGCGAACGGCATCCCTGCCATCGCAAGGCACAGCATCGTACTCGAGTTTACTCTTGCTTGATATTTGCTGTGTGAAAGGATTCATTTTTCTCGCTTGGCGTTTGTAGTGATAATGAACTATCAGTCTTGAATGTTGTCCCTTTTTATATGCTCGCCAATATCAGTGTGACCGTACGGTAAAGTAAAGTGATTGGGAAGCCGAACTCGCTTCTGGTACACGATTTGATAGACCTTTTCCAAGGGTCGGCTGACGATTTTGTGTGTGGGTAAACGTACAATCTTGTGCGGTTCGTGGGTGGTTACTTTAAAATTTCCATCCTCTCCAGACTGCAAGGCTTTCAAGACGCCAAAGTTTACCAGTTGACTGGTGCGATAATTGAGAGTCAATCCTTTCACTTTGAACTCCATGTACACTTCTCCTTGTGGGTCCCGGTATTCGTAGCCGTAATTTTTGGGACCGCCACTTGCAAAACATAGAATCTTGTGGTTGAGATGCTCGTCCGTCCAGGCTCCCAAACGGTCTCCTTCGATGACAGGGTGAGGTTGACCCAGGCGATCGATGTAGATGCAACTGTCCATGTCAAAATACAGCACACGATCTCCTAATAGTTCTTAAGCTTCGTACAGTTTTAAGCGAGCATGGGCTGTCACGTAAGCCGCAATGATGACATTTCCAAATTCGTCGGCTTCTACAAAGTCCAGTTCTTCTTCGTAATTGACTAAGATCAAGTTCTCACGAAGGACGTCCACGTGTTTCATGTATTTGGTTTTGTCGTGAATCATCTGAAAGTAGCGAGAAGGTTCTGTCAAATACTCCCTCTTGGGTAAACACAGTCGTTGTGCCATTTTCCCCCACAAACAATTTAACATCATATTGGCAAACGATCGCCTTCCTTCGTTTTTCTCCACGTGGTCTAAAGTGATGCCTTCTTGCTCCCAGTATTTGTCTTTGAATTTTTTTTGGTCTTTGGAAGTGTGGCGGCAGGAAGGATGGCCGCTAGCTTCTTGTTTCAGTTTCAAAAAGGCATTCGCTTAGTCTGCAAAAATGCCTTTCTGAGTCTCGTCGCCCTTGTGGTATTTTTCTGTCTTGGGAAAGTGGTAAATTTCGTACACTTCTAACAGTTGGTATCCCAAGTCCAGAGCTTTGAACAATTCCACGCTGACCCACGTTCCCGTCAAGGCGCGTTCTTCCTGAGTGTGCTGACGAGGTTGGTCTTGGTTGCACGTTTCGGCATAAGTACGGCACAAGGGAAACATCAGTTTTCCTTGGCAATGGTAAGGTAAAAAAACGGGATGGTACAAGTACGTGGGAGGCAAGACTTTACATTTGATCAATCCTTCGTATCGTCGAATATTGTCCACGTCGATGTATTCCGTCAGCAATTGTGGGTTCTCTGCGGGAAAGTGACAATATTTGCACACGTACGGATACAGAGAACACACGTCCAAGTATTTGATTTCCTCTCCTTTCTCTTCGTCGGCTTGGTATAGCAAACAGGTGGCATTCGTCCGTCTTCCGTACAAACTGTCTCTTGGGTTCAGTGGGTCTACCAGCTTGTAACTTTCCACGATACGCTTAAACTCGGGATCGTTTTTCAATCGCTGATTGTACTCGTGTTCCCACATTTCTACCACTTGGTATCCTTGCTCTTCTAACTTCAAGTGTCTCTGACAAGTGGCTTGGTACACGTCTTCCATAGTCCGTTGTAAAAACTGATTTTTAGTGTTTCGTTGAGGGTAGCAGATAGGACATCGGTGAAATAAGCACCCGTTAAACTCGTACACAATCTGGGGGTTTTCTACGTCCCAGCCATCTATCGAATACCTTCAAATAGTCTTTTCGCCTCCTCCGTTGGGGGCATGTTGGATCCATTTGTCTTCCTTGTCGCAGAAGTAATGTAGCCAGCGTAGGGATTTGACCGAGTATTGACGTTTGACAAAATTGGTTGATTGAGGACTGATGACAGCTAGGGTGTTTTCGGGCATGAATCGTTGGCGGTACACTAAGGAACACGCTTTGGCAATGGTACATGCTTCTTTCAAAGGATCGATCCCTCCGTGTTCCATGAACAGTTCTCGAAATTTTCCACAGCAACGCCGTAAAATGTCCACTTCGGAACGACAATATTTTAACATTTCTTCCTGAAAGTCGAAAGGGTCCGAGGCGTGAGTCTGGTACAAAGCGTAGAAAGCTTCTCGTTGTTCGGTACGCATGTTGTCGGGGTCGTAGAAGTGGGCCTTAGGCAAATGGGGTAGAACGGCATGTTGATTGGCTTCGGTATTGAAAAAGTGTGGAAAATAGCCTTTGGTCATTTCTGTCATTCCAAACGTTTTAGGCATGCGGCTCAAAGGCATGGCCATGTAACTCATCGAATCTTTAAACTGCACTTGACCCACTTGCATGGAAATGATTTTGGCTCCGTTCAAAGTCACTTTCGGACGTTCTGTACTTTGTTCCGTATAGTATCTGAGAAGAAATTGCCCATCGTATCCCGAGAAATTGTGAGCCATCACCGTGGCATAGCTATGACAACTCCGTGACGTTCGATGTCCACTTGACTCCACGTCTCGTCAATAGGGTTTAAGATCCATTGGGCGAAATCGGTCAGCGTGTTTGGTCCCCGAAAGATTTTTTCACGTCCTCCAGGAATCTTGATACAATGAGGGCAATGAGTCAAGAGAGGCTCTTGGATACACTTCTCACACGCTCGGTGAGCCACGCAGAAATTAGGAATGTGAATGCCAGCCTCTTGCATGCATTCGAAATCGAAAAAGATGAAATGGGCTTTCTTCTGGTCATTATCTTCTTCCTGTTGGGGTTGGTATTTTTGAATGTAGCATTGGTGTTCCAAGTCCACGATTTGGTGACAAATGTGACATCGCTTCTTTCCTGAACAGACGTGCGCCTTGGCATTATTGGTACGTATGCCTTGTCCAGAAGTAGGGCACAGTCTCAGGAGTTGACAAGCACATTTCTGCTGTGAACCTTGCGTCTTTAGATGTTGTTGGTAACAGGTAGGACTGACAAACGTGCGGTGACAAGCAGAGCAATGCACTCGTTCTTGTCCTTCGTCTAGACAGGACTTAAAGGCTAAACATCCCTCACATTTCGATCCGCAATGCTTGTGTTGCTCTCGATTGTTATAGCCATGGTCACATTTCTCACAGTAATAACTGTATGACAGGAATGCAGTGATACTGGTGATGGCATCAAAATGTTCATCGTGATGATAGACGTGAATGTATTTTCCGTCTTTGAAATATTTGCCTCAAAACAACAGAGGTCCGCGCACTTCTTGAGGGTGCACTTTCAAGGTGTAGCGTGGAGCCAAGACGTCTTGCAACTTTTGCATTTCAGGAATGCCAGAGGGTGTGTCTTTGGATAGCCCCGCTTGCTGTAATAGGAGTTCTGCTTCTCTTCGTTGTTTGGCTCGGTCCGATTGTTGAATAGTTTTCCAGGCTCTTTTCCATTCTGCCGTGTCGTTCTTGTCGGCATACGTTCGTTCCACCTCGATGGCTCGGGCTAAACACATCTGGTCTTTAGTGTTGTTAATTTGAACGAGGTTCTTTTTGGTGCTGCGAAGGTTGTCTACCAAGATCGCCTTTTTGCGTCCTGTCCTTTGGGGAAGAGACACGTGGGTCATGAACAGTGTCGCTTTTCTATCGGTGATGTGAAACTTGTCGTTGGATTGTTGTACGTGTTGAATCTTGTCCATGACTTTGGAAGGTGTCAAATCTGCCGGGCTGCTAAACTCAATCCAAACGGGTGACTTCAAACTGTCGTGATGAACGGAAAGTCTCAAGCGATCGTCTTCTTTTGCTTCACATTGCCGTTTCAGTGTAGTTAAGAAAGAATCCCACACATCAGTGATGAATCCTTCTGCTTTCTCCAACGGTACGTCGGACTTGAAATCTTTAAACTTCACTGCGTACGTGTAAGCTGTGGTTCTAAATTTTCTAGAGGAGCGTTTGTCGGTCTCTCAAATGTGGTAGTACTTTTGAAGGTTTACTGGTGGTGATGGACTTTGACTGAGGGTAGACTCCCTGGGCCTAGATTCTGGTTCACTCATCTCATCTTCAGCATCGCTGGCATGAATCTGAGCCAAGACTTCAGCTACTGTGTGAGGCGATAAATCACGTTTCTGCCTCTTACTTTCTTCTCTTTTCTTTACGAAATGATGCGATCGTTTCATCTTCACTGCAAAAAGTCAAATGACTACATTTGAAACGCCATGGACCCCTATATATTTATGTCAGGCTTAGTGCATATATAAAGGGCTGGTGCCTTCCCTCTCAGTATTCATTTTGCTCTCAAACCGTTCAACACGATGGAAGAACCCACACAAATCGAACTTCTGATCAGAGCTTTGCGAGGTGTCATAAGAAAGTTTTCTTCAGACAAGCCGACGGACTACTCTCCCTCCTTTCGAGATGAAAGTCAAGATACTTGCTATATCTGTCAGAAGAAAGGGCATTGGGCTACAGAATGTCCAGACCGTCAAAAAAGCAAGACCAGTGTCAGAAGAGACAAAAGTCAAGATACCTGTTATCATTGTAAAGAGAAAGGACATTGGTCTTCAGATTGCCCTAAGAAAGAACAGGAGCAGGAGGAGGAAGAAGAAAAAGAGGTGACCTCGGGAAAAGAAGAACCCCGACACGTTCAGAAAGAGAAGACAGAAAAGAAAAGAAGACGAGAAAAAAGTCAGGAAGAAGAAGAAGAGGAAAAAACTGTGAAAGTTAAAAGATTAAAAAAACAGAGAGTGAAAGAAGAAAAAAGACACAGAAGAAGTCTATGAACTTTTTTAAAAAGTGTTGTGTTATGTTGTGTTGTGATACTGAATTGTAAATATTTGTACCAGAATAGACCAGACTGAAAAAAACGTAAGTGTCTCTTGATTTTGATTGTTTAGAATAATAAGGGTCTACACTCATGCACTCACAACACGTACATCATAGGGTTAAACAAGGGATTTTGAGTTTTAATTGATTTTGGCAAAATGAATTAGTATCTCTTTTCGAAAGAAGTGAGTGATCCTGAAAAGGACCGTTGGGTGTTTGTTTTTTTCTTAGAACAAACTCAGGAACGAGAAGCAATCCGCTTTAACTGCCTTAAGCCTTTGCCACGGCCAAGGCCTACTTGTGGACTTGCTCCTGTTAATGATTGGGTAGAAATCACTAGGGGTGGTATCTCTGGTGTAGTAACAGGGTTGGGCTGTTTGGCTCGGGAAGGTCTTTTTCTCTTGGGTCGTAATAAAGAAGTCTGATACATTTGTTTCAGACTTCTTTACTCAGCGAAAATGTCCAAGAGTACCGTTACCGTTTGACTTTCACTGTTCTCCTTCTCTCCTAGCCTTTGTTTCTTCTCTACTGCTTCTTCTTCCTGTCGTTTCCTTCTTGCCTCTTCTTCTTCTCGCTGTTGCTGTTCAAGGAGAAATGCTTGTTCTGCCTCTTTCTGCTGTTGTAAAAATTTCTCCAATTCTTCTTTCTGTCTTTGTTTAAAATCGTCGACGTGTGGTAAAGAAGGAGAAAGTGGCGAAGGTACTGGTACCGGAACAAACTCTTACGAAGAAGAGAAAAATCTACTAAATCCCAGTTGAAATCAACCTCTTCTGGAAGTAGCGCTGCGTTAACTTTGGTAGCCGCTGCTATGCCATCGCTTTTCGTCTCCAAAGCCGGTGCACCCCAATTCATTGTCTTCTTAGTTTCAGTCATGTTTCACAAAACAATGTCGCATCGATTCACTGCACACAGAGTCTAGCGCACCTATATAGGGAATGTGACCTCACAGGTAGCTCTCTTCTGATTGGAAGACAGGCTCCGCGAAGTGACTGAATTTTGTAACGCTTGATGTCATTGGTGGACAATTTCAATCCGTTTCGATCCGGTCTTCCACTATAAATAAACGCGGTTCACTTCATTCCCTTCACCTGTTCTCGTCACAAAGATGTGGACCAACGTTGAATCGTCTGCTTTCGTATCGTCGTTGTTTTTCCGTACGGATCTACCCATGTATGTCAGATCATCATGGAGAATCGTTAGGATCACCGAGACAAGCGTTTGGAGAAGAAGGACCTATGTGGAAAGACAAGGCTGTCTGAAGCGAGTTCTGATTTATGGACCAGAGGTTAGACGAAGTTTGAGAAAGAGAAGAAGACCTATACGATGCCTTCTATGTTAACGAACTGGTGTTATCATAAAACCCAAAGGCCCTTTTCAGGGCCACTTCATATGCCTCGAAAAGATATTTATTCTTTCTTGCCTTAAAAAATGCTTTTATTCGATTTTATAATTTATATTTAACTCTCTAAAACATTATTCTCTTACCTAAAATTTTTTTAGTCGATTGTATAATTTGTGTATGATAGAAGAATGTTCATCAATCTATGGAAAGAAAACGAATATATAAAATATACCCTACTTTACTATTCACTGACACGAATGCGAATGATTCGTGTTTGTATATAGAAATTACACAGGTGGCATGACGTCACGGTACTACATTGCTACATTGTTGCCAATGTCCAGTACCGTGACGTCACCTTACCTGTACCATTCCTCTTGTCCCTATACAAAATTCCCATTGACGCTAAAGTACCCCAGGCTGTGGTTTTGACGCCAAAAATCGTGACGCTATAGTGCCCCAGGGGGGGTCTGTAATGTATTTTCCCATTGACGCTAAAGTATCCCACTTCACTACTGGCATCAGCCGAAAGAAAATTGCGAATGGAGCTGATACGTCTCAGCTCCAGATATGCACACTTGCATGTGTTCATTACATATTGGTGTAATGAGAGCGTACTGTAGAGAGTGACACCTAGGTTTCGTACCGACTGTGCAAATTTAATGTTAGCATTGCTGATGCTCATTTTGAGATAAAGGATGTGAATGAGAAAGTCTTTGCGTGGTGGTCAGGATGGCTTGTTTTATCATCCATAACTTCACATCGGAAATGCACCTCTCTACGCCTTGGATGGTAGCATCAACTTCAGCTGGGCAGCTAGATTTTTATATCTGGGCGTCATCAATGTACAGTTGGTGAGACACCGGATGTCGATCTATGACACTTGAGAGCGGCTGAGTGTACAGAATGATGAGAACGGAGCCGAGAACAGAGCCTTGTGAAACACCAAAACATAGATCAACTGGGCTGGAACGTTTTCCATTTACATACACAATTTGTGTCGTGTTGGCTAAGTAGGACTTGAACCATAGTAAGGCTGCATCGTGAATATCAAATACATGCTGGAGACGGTGAAGTAATATATCATGGTCTATTGCAGGGGTCGGCAACCTACAGCACGCATGCCACAAGATGGCACGTCAAGAGATTTTGTGTGGCACGCGAAGGGCAGCCAAAAATCTCGATTTTAACAGTGTTACTCTCTTACTGGTGGCACGCGCTCGTTCATTTTGTAATTAATCTGGACAGAAGTGGCACGCTACGTAAAATAGGTTGCCGACCCCTGGTCTATTGTCTCAAAGTCAAGAAGGGTGAGGACTGTAATCTTTTCAGTATCCAAAGCAGAGAGGAGGTCATTAAATATTCTCAGAAGGGCAGTTTCAGCACAGTGGCGAGGGAAATATGCAGACTGTGCATTGCTAAGCGATTATTTGAATTCAGATGAGATACAAGTTAGGATAGAGCAACTTTTCCTAAGATATTTTTTAAATGAATGAGAGATTAGAAACGGGTCGGTAGTTCTTTAGATCGTTCGTGTCAAGTATTGGATTCTTCAAAAGAGGCTTAACAATGGCAGTTTTCAAAAAAATGATGGGAATTACCGGGATGGGAGAGAAATACTGATAGCATGGGTTAGTGAAGACAATATTAAACCTAAGCACTCAAGCAGCAATTATGTCGCAATCGATTGAAGTAACATCACTTTGGTGCGCTTTTCACCACAATTGTATGTACCAAATCCATAGAGACAGTTTCATATGCTGTTAAAGGTTGCCGTGTATTCTCTATCACAACTGTATGGTGACTCTGAGTCAAATGAAATTGTATTGTCCAGTTTATCTGTAGGTTCAAGATGGCCGCTATCGCTTAACTGGCTTGAAGCAGCTGTTCTAGATTTTTTTGCCGTTTTTCATGATATCTGTGCTTGTTGTCTGTCTTCGTCTACGTTATTGTGTTCATCATGCATTGGCTGTTCTGTTATAACGTGTTTCTTCATCTTCTTGTTTTGGAAACGAGAACAATTAGACTTTTTCACAGCTATCTTGCTCCACTGCTACAACTTGATTTGATGTGGAACAAACCGCCATCACGTGATACTTGCCAGTCCACCCGTTTATGCTATGATGGACCCTCATTTATTGCTTTAAATGATCACTCCTTGGTTCTCCATACTACATTGTCCTCTTGACTAAACGACCTGGGACTACATTCATCATTACTTAAATGTAAACTGAAGCGAAAAGAAACGTTGTTTCAAAGCTGGCCGGCTTAAAACAGGAAGAATTCCAGTTATCCCCCTTTCCGTCATAGCAGTTTAAAAACTCGGTCGTTAATTTAGATAACCTAATTCAAATCCCTATTAAATAGCCAACCTTTGTGTTAACTATCCGAGAGATACCACTGCGTATCGCACTGTTCAATGCTCAATCAGTAGGACCACCGGAAAAGCACACAGAAAGAGTTAATTTTATCAACGATCAGAATATCGACGTCTTTTTCCTGACAGAAACATGGCTAAAAACATCAGACGATGAGCCCAAGTGCGCGGATCTAACACTCACCGGTTACTCCATCAAGTCGTTCCCCCGCCACTCTCGCGGTGTTGGAATTGCTGTCATCGCAAAGAATTCCATGATCAACCGTCTTAACTACACTACAACCTTCGATTTCTACCACACATCGTTTGAACTAGTGCAAACCACACTCATACTGGAACAAAGGTCAGTCCATTTTTCTTCCTCTACCGCCTTCCTCCTAGTAGAAAAAACAAGCTGACTGTACATCTCTTTTTGGAGCAGTTCAGAATCTCCTGGAGTATGGAAATTCGATAGATGACAACCTGATTATTCTTGGAGATTTCAACTTTCACTTTGACTGCCATGGAAACACATCAAAAATCCTAGATTCCATTCAAGTTTTCAACCTCAAACAGTCAGTTAGCCAACCCATCTATAAACATGGTCACATTTTAGACTGGATTCTTCATAGACCTGATGATAATATTCTACAGTCCCCCCTGGTGTCCCACAAACTTGCATCAGATCTCCTCTTAATTATATGCCATCTTGACGTATCAGTCCCTTACCCTCCACCTTTATTTGCTACTAAGAGAAACCTCCTTATGATAAATAGAACCCAACTAATGCATGACATCCAAGCAAACCTAACAACTTGGTTGCCTCCTACAGCAGAACAACGTGATAACTGCCTGCGTTCATTGCTTGACAAACATGCCCCAGCAACCAAGTGCAGAGTATCAATTAAAAAGTGTTCCCCGTGGCATAGCAGTGTTAGGGACCAGCTTCGCACTGCTAAAAGAGACCGCCGTAAAGCTGAAAGGCTTTGGCTTTCCACCAGACTCACTATTTATAAGCAAATCTATGAAGCCGCTAAGAAGAATGTCACAAACATAGCCCATGCAGCGAAATTAGCCCACTACAGTACTAAGATCACGGAAAGTTCCATCTGCAAAGAGCTCTTCGAGATTACTAAAAAGCTAATGTCAAGGAACAAATGTACACCACTTCCAACTACCTTCTCTCCAGTCGACCTTACGAACCTGTTTGCAAATGTCTTCCGTGACAAAGTACAAACCATTAGAGATAAACTTGACAACACAATTTCAATTGACTCGTCGTCACCATACAGTTGCGATACAGAATTTTAGTGGCAGCCATTATCAGCATTTGAACCTATCTCCATGGATTTAGTATGTACAACCGTGATGAAGAGTGCACCAAAGTCATGTGAACTTGATCCGATTCTGACATCACTGCTGCTTGAGTGTTTAGATCCAATATTGCCTTCACTAACTGATGTTATTAACACCTCTCTCTCTCATCCGGGGAATTCCCATCATTTTCAAAACTGCCATTGTAAAGCCTCTGCTGAATAAAACCAACACTCGACCATAACGATTTAAAGAACTACCGCCCAGTTTCTAATCTCCCATTTATGTCAAAAATCGTAGAAAAAGTTGTTCTATCCCAAATTGTTTCTCATCTGAATTCAAACAGTCTTTTTAGCAATGTACAGTCTGCATATCGCCCTTGCCACAGTACTGAAACTACTCTTCTGAAGTAGTTCATGACCTTCTCTCTGCTTTGGATAGCGGAAAGATTACAGTCCTCACCCTCCTTGACTTGTCTGCAGCATTTGACACAATAGACCATGATATATTACTTCACCGTCTCCAACATGTATTTGGCATTTGCAATACAGCCTTACCGTGGTTCAAGTCCTACTTGGTCAACAGGACACAATTGTGTCCGCAAATGGAATACACTCCAGGCCAGTTGATCTATGTTGAGGTGTTTCACAGGGGTCTGTCCTTGGACCTGTTCTCTTCATTCTATACACTCAGCCGCTCATCCAGTGTCTCACCAATTGTACGCTGATGACACCCAAATATACAAATCTAGCCACCCAACTGAAGTTGAAGCTACCATCCAAGGTGTAGAGAGGTGCATTTCCGATGTGAAATCATGGGTGACATGTAACAAGCTGCAGATGAATGATGATAAAACTGAAATCATTCTGATTACAACACAAAGACTTTCTCATTCACATCCTTTACCTCAAACAATAAATATCAGCAACACCAACATTAAATTCACACAGTCAGTACGAAACCTAGGTGTTACTCTCGACAGTACTCTCTCATTGCACCAACATATCATGAACATATGCAAGGCTGCATATCTTGAGTTAAGACGCACCAGCTCCATTCGCAATTATCTTTCAGTTGATGCCACTAAAATACTTGTGTGTTCTTTAGTACTTTCAAGACTGGACTATTGTAACTCAGTTCTGTCTGGTTCGCCTCAATATATACTCCAGAAACTTCAAAAATTTCAAAACACAGCTGCTCGGATCATCCTTAGAATACCATGATCAGAGCACACCTCCCCTCCGCTCTGTACCCTACACTGGCTATCCATTCAATCACAATCAGACACAAAATTTGTTTTCTGAGCTACGTTTCACTGACGGGCTCCAGTCCAACATACTTATCCGACCTCACCCATGTGTACACACCAGCAAGATACTTACGATCCTCTTCTGACAATCGTATTCTCATTATTCCCACTATGAGAATGAAGTCATATGGATAACGTTCTTTTGCATAGCAGGGCCCAGCAACGTGGAACGAATTGCCCACTGAACTTAGACACAAAGACACAGTGGTCTCATTCAGGAGCGTTCTTAAAACTTTCCTATTTCGACTGCAAGAACAGACTTAAAGACTTAATAATGCTTTCTTACCTTAAATATTTTCAGCGTGCTTTCGGTTTTCTAATTTCATGGTGTTGTTTTTTTTTTTAATTATATCATTATATATGTTTGTCTAATGTTGTAAAGCGCTTAGAGCTTCTAAAGATTAGGCGCTATACAGGTGCTCATTATTATTATTATTATTATTATTATTATTATTATTATTATTATTATTATTATTATTATTAAATTTAACTTTGTCACGGAAGCAATTTGCCAACATGCCCGGAAGGTCGACCTGTGAGAAGGTCGTTGGAAGTGGTGTACATTTATTCCTTGACATTAGCTTGTTCGTAATCTTGAAGAGCTCTTTGCAGCTGGAACTTTCAGTGATCTTGGAACTGTAGTGGGCTGATTTTGCTGCATGAACTATGTAGCATTCTTCTTACTAGCTTCATATATCTTCTAATGAATAGTGAGGCTGGTGGAAAGTCAAATCCTCTCAGCCTTACGGAGTTTCCTCTTTTAACAGTGCGAAGCTGGTCTAACATTACTATGCCACTTTTGAATTGATACTCAGCACTTGGTTGCTACGGCAAGTTTGTCAAGTAATAAACGTCAGCATTTGTCAATTGTCAAGTTGTACTGTTGAAGGGGTAACGAAGTTGTTAGGTTTGCATTAGTTGGGTTCTATTTATCATACGGAAGTTTCTCTTAGTAGCACACATAGTTGGAAAATTAGGGATTGATACGTTGAGATGGCATATGATGCATAGGTGATCTGATGCAAGTTCGTGGGACACCAATAAAGACTGTAGAATATTATCATCAGGTTTATGAAGAATCCAGTCTAAAATGTGACCATTTTTATGAGTGGGGTAGCTAACAAACTGTTTAAGGTTGAAACTGTGAATAGAATCTAGGAGTTTGACGTGTATGGATTTCCAGGACAGTCCAAGTGAAAGTTAAAAATCTCCAAGA
Organism: Megalonaias nervosa; assembly: GCA_016617855.1. Taxonomy (NCBI): domain Eukaryota; kingdom Metazoa; phylum Mollusca; class Bivalvia; order Unionida; family Unionidae; genus Megalonaias; species Megalonaias nervosa. Next base: position 35,811 of record JAECUM010000724.1, read on the forward strand.
ATAATCAGGTTACCACCTATCTAATTTTTCCATACTACAGGAGGTTAGGAATCTGATCCAAAAAGAGAGATTCAGTCAGCTTGATTTTTTTACTAGAACAATAGTGGTCAGGGCTGAAAAAAAAAAAAAGGACTGACCTTATTCCATTGTGAGTGCGGTTTGGACCAGTTTAAAGAATGGCAACTACGTATACGTGAAAATATTTTTCAGTTACCGCCTATGTTAGGTGTATAAGAAAAATGTCAGAGTGTATAATAATAAGATTTATTTTGCTATTCTATCTTGCTTGCCACAAAGAATGATATTTACATATTACAGTTATAAAATTCAATTTTGCTGTTTCTTTTTATCGCACCTACTTATTGTACATTAAACCAAATATATACTTTTCAATTGCTTAATTTTTAAATCTAGAATCTGACATTTGAAACTAAACACATGAAATCTTACATATGGAAGAAGTATTTATTCAATATTCTACCTTTATTTACCTATCTTCTGTTAATGTTTAAATTTATTTAAAATATCAGCCTAATACATTGTCATAAAAGGAATAAACGACTACATAATTTTTAGAATGGATTTGAAACATAATGAACCCACAAGTGAGTGAAATGAGTTAGAAATTTAGCATAAATATATTTCGATTAGAATGTAGTTTTCCTCATTTCATTGTAACACACCTTCATTATGCATACCAACCATTTCTTCATTCAGACCACACTCACGTACGACTGTTCCGCATTGTACAAATGTATCGTCATAACTACGGAAATGGATACCTAGATGGTTTGTGCCAATGTTAACAAATTTCATTTTTATCAATCTCATATTAATGGGGATCGTTTCCTTACGACTGCAAACAAAGTCAGCTTTGGGATTTCCGATCCAATTTAATGTGAGTTCAAAGTAACGAACAGCAACAGCAGCAGCAAGAACAAGTAAATATATGACAAAAATATGGCAACAGCATTGTGACTTATTTAAATCAGGAATGATAAAAAGTCTCAGTTTTGTTCATATTTATGTAATTGAGAATTAACAAAATTATATAAAAATTCTTAAGTGTTGTTGAATATTCTGAAGACCTTAAAATATTTAAGCTTAATGTCCCCCAACGTTTGCAGAAATAAGAAAAAGTCGAGAGACTCGTGTCATGACCTAAACTGCCATTTAAAGAGGACTTTTTTTTTTTACAAAAAAAACAACAAAACATTATATACATATTACATACATATTGAATTGGATATTTCCTATGAATTGCATCTAGATATATATTCTCTTCTATGTTCCTGAAACCTCATTCTATTTTCGTGATATTGCACATCGGATAGAAGAAGGAGGGTGAAGAAGACAACAGAGTCGTTGGGATACTCCAGGGTTAAAGCTCTATTTATATATAGACAAAATACTGTGAATGCAATATTTTTTTGGGGGTGGGGGTGGGGATGTGTGTGTGCCAATTTTAGTGGTTTCATGGTTGCAATAAACCACAATTATTTTATATAAAAAAAGAAACAACAAAAAAAAACCCATGTCGAACATAGATCCTTTGTGGAAATAATAGGACCTCCTCTCGCCAATCCACGAATATTTACGTACAAACAAAAATATATATCGCAAAATCACGACAATTCGTACCCACTAAAATAAATGAATTCAAAATATATAGTGTTTTGTTAAAACTTGATGTGTATATTTTATAGCTTTAGCGTGTATCACAGTCTCAGATTCCTTGATGAGCATATTGTCAGATTCTATTTAGTTGTCGTAAGGAATTCATGATCAATAGCCCCAGATTCTATTTTAATTTTCGTAAGGAATTCATGATCAAGGGCTCCAGACTCTTTTAATTTTCGTAAGGAATTCATGATCAAGGGTTCCCACTATTCTCGAAATATTTGAGGACTACAATCGAGCTTAGTTTTAAGCTCAATTTTACAGGGACAAAATGTCGGTTAACTTTGGTAAATCAGGAGCAGTTATGGAACTTGAATGATTATACTTTTAGTCCCGTGCTATATAGCGATACATTCAGCGACATGCTTATTACAGATATAGGTTTAAAAAAACACTTTTTTAAAAAATTATTTTCCTGAAATATACTTTTCAATTTCATTGTTTGGTTATATTCAATAATGGCTTTCATTTTTTTTTTTTTTTAAATTATCAACAATAAATAATGAAAAAGAAAATAAAAAGTGAAACTGATGCAAACTATTGTTTCAAAAGGATCGACAGTTTAATTTTCGAAGGTGGTAGATCTTGTAGTTTCTTTCGATCCTGGACTTTCTTTTTTACCTCAACATAATTTTATTTTTTGAAAAAAGATGTAATGCATATAATCGGTTTTTATTCGAAAATTTGAGAAATTTTTTTTTATCAAGACATATGAGTTTATTTTGACACCCCCAGCCCTCATCCCCCCTCTCCCACCCACACACAATGATGATCCACAAGGACACTGCCCATTGCAAGAATTATATCAGGAGTATCTATTCGCAGTTTTGGCACAGTGCCAAATATGGAAGACAGTTTCATGATATGCACGAACTTCTTTTGACCTGTAAAATTCAATGTTAGATTGAAATGAAACTGCACGAGAATTCAATTTCCATCTAAGTGTTCTTAGCAACAAGAGGCGTACAGAGCTGTACAACTGCAACGAGATATTATTTTCACCAAAAACTGGCCACAACAGATAAGAATGTGTTAGAATTTTATTTGCAACATTAATTGAAATATACTTACATTATATTTTACATGAAGTCATTCACAAATCAAACGCAAAATGAATACACTGAAGCGAAGTTTCTTATGGCACTTTACAAGTGAGTGATGAAGAAGGCAGCATATTCGACATTGGCCTGTAGTGTACTATGAATAATTGACACTATGTAAAACAGGTAAAATTCTCTACCACTGTTCGGAATGATGAATTCTGATTCCAAATGAAGTTTTATTAATTGAATTTACATAGCATAAAATAATTTAAACCAATAAATGAAACGATGAATTCACATTCCAAATAACGTGGTTTGGAATCAGAATTCATCATTCAGCTTTGTTTAAATAATTTTATTTAATACCAGATCATTTGGAATTTAAATTCATGATTTCATTTGTTGAGCTAAATCATTTCATTTTAGACTACATCATTTTATTTAACACCACGTCATTTGGGAGCAGATATCATCATTTTATTTCGTTCTTTAAATCATTTAATTTCATACAATGTCATTTCATTTAATACCACGTCATTGGAATCTTAATTCATTATTTCATTTTTGCGGTTCAATCATTTCATTTCATGTTAGATCATTTCATATCACACAACATCATTTAAAATCTGAATTCATCATTCCATTTGTTGGGTTAAATCATTTCATTTCACACTACATCATTTCATTTAATACCGTCATTTGGAGTCTAAATTCATCATTCAGTTTTGTTCGTTAAATCATTTCATGTGACAACATCCTTTGGAATCTGGATTTAATTTCATTTGCTGGATTAAATCATTTGATTTCATACTACATAATTTGATTAATGTAATTTTGGCGGTGACGGCTGCCAATATTGAGAGCACCTGTAAATCCGGTTGTCACACGATACCAACGAAAACATCGCTGACACGTGCTCAATACTTGATGAATCTGGTTGCCTCTACCTTGCTGCGATCCCGACAGGTTTCTGGTCGCTGTTCTCAGAATAAATATGTTGATTAATTAAGTGTGCACTATATTTATTTACAAACATTATGTGACTTTTATTTAATATTTTCGAAATTTTATGTATAAAATTGGAAAATAGTTAATTTGTTTATCTCCCATGACTATTAGACCTCTGATGTCATTGACATGTAGGTTGCGAGATTTGTTTCAGGTCAAAATTCATCAACGCTGTAGTTTTGTCTCGTTTGTTTGCGGATTAAAGACATAGCTTTTCGATAGGCAATAGACTCGGATCCTACAGCCCAACATAAATGTCCAAATTTTAAAAATGGGTGGCTAGGGTCAGAGAAAACTCGGATTATGCGTTACTTTGTCCCGGCAGGCAAAATTCGCGCAATTCGTAAGTTTCGGAGTCGGTAACTTCCGTTTGGTGCAACGCAGAAAAGTCAGTGATGGCTTGATGAATAGAAAAATATCTTAGGAGCAAACCAAACCATAGATTATGGCTTTGTGCCTTCAAAAACGGAAATAACAGCAGGAGATCGAGGGTCAGGTGTGGAACGAAGTGTTTGGAAGTTACTTACCTTGTCTCTTTGATAGCATGATGGATTGAGTCCTGTCAGAACTGGTCATGGGGGTATTCTGAGGTAATTATGTCACTCGGTATGATTTTTGTTTCCTTAAGGTTGTTGCTTTTTTTTTCAACATTAAGCTCGCGTCAGCCAGCTGTGCTTGTACCCTCCTACCGATTTTATAAACAAAAGTCTTCAAGGATATAAACAAATGCATAAAACTTGGTCATATCATTCATTGATTTATTAATTCTAACCTGATTGTTGTGGAGGGGGGGGGGGCGGCCAAAGACTCAACTTGTTGATGTTTCGAATCAAACGCGAGTTTCCTAAGTCACACAGTCAGCCATATTTTCATGGTCTAGTCTATGTTTTCAAGCAACAGATGTGAAGTAGTGTTACGTATATGTAATTACATTACTTGTGTGTTAGTTTCAAAATTCTTTTTTATTTTATTTCTGTTTCATTACATTTTATTGTAATGAATATTTCCATGGGATTCGAAATTCTTTTTCAGTACTTCGATATTTTCTTTTAGTAAATGTTGTTTATCTAAGACGTAAAACGTGTTACATGATAATTATTTTTAGTTCACCTAGTTCGTCTTGGGTTGGGAAGTTCGTAAACAGGAAGTTAAAATGATTGGTCAGTATCAAGGCCATACTTTGCTTGCATGATCACCATGTGTAAACAACGTTCTTTTTTATTATTGGTTCTTAATTGAGGCTACATGGGCGCACGTGATAAATGTCTTGTAGTAAGAGACCATATGACCCATCTCGCGAGACTTGAAATGATGTTTTTGGGGTTTAAATACGCATTCTTAATATTTTTCTGTCAGAGTCGTTTTAACATCTTGAAGGAACAAGGTGTATTTTTTATTTGTTGTCAGATTGTTTGTTTTTCATTTGTTTTTTGGATTTAATAATTCCTTCTCTAGGAAATTCAACAAGTGGACTCTTTTATTAAAAAAATTTTGAAGATATTCATGGAAATTTATTCTGGAATTATTCGGAAACAAAAACTGTGATTCAATTGAGGAGTTGTTGATATTCGTACCTGGACAACATCTGACGTCATCGCCTTCCATATTTGTATGTCGTCGAGATTCGAACCTGGATTCTAATAGAACTATTTAGTGATAGGACTTGTATTTTTCATTCTTAGGATTAAATTTTGGATTATATTCACAAACCGTAAGTCCTATTTTCCAATTTTTACATTGTTTTCTAGGGAAATAAATTTTATTTTGCTAAAATATACAAAGCTTGTTTGCTTTCACTCTTTTCTTTGTTACTGAGTAAGAGCCCTTGTCACGTAACAAGTAGTTCACCGTCTTTGATAATCTTAATAATTCAGTCAATTTTGGAGTTACTTCTCTTTGAACACACGTATTCACGCATATAAAAGAGTGCATCCTTTTTATTTTTTCAGTTTGTGTTAGAAATATTAAAACTAAACATTGTAAATATTGGACGCAGGCGACACAGTTTTTACTGAAATGGACTATTCTAGAGACCAGAAAAGGACAGCGAGCAGTCTGTCTGCTTGTTTAGATCGGGAGCTTTCGTTTGCTTTGAACCGCCAATAAGCGAACAGTTATAGGGATCCCTTGGTGACAGGTTAGATATTATAAATCAATGAAGGAATTGACGAAGTTTTGGGAATATTTTATATCGTTGATGCCTTTCGTTTTTAAAATCATTTGGGTGGTATGAACAAACGGGAGGGTGCGCGAATACTATAGTCACCAAGTCTCACATTGTAGAGTAGACGAAGTGACAGCTTTGATTTCGCAATCTGTTAGTTTACTCAAATTAACGTTTTGTAAGAATCTTTTTTTCTAAATGTGAAAACGTACTTTATTTCACTAATGTCATCTTTTCCCAAGCTTTAAATGCCTAAAAATAACTCACATACTCACTGTTGCTTCAAACGCACGTCGCTTGTGATAACATAGGCAAATTTATTAAAATTAAAGCACATGCATGTTGGGGGCGCTGCATTTAGTGTTTGGTCAATTTCAACTGAGATAAGGGAACGAATATCACTAATTTTAAAAGATACAACAACAACCAGTTTTCAGGATATTATTTATATACTAAAGTGTGCAAGGCTTACGCTATAGATGTCGTCCATCAATCTACAGGCATCCTTCGCCAAAATGCCTTTCTTCCATTGAAAATGGCACCGGAGATCGCCGAGACTTCGAAACCCCGAATAACTCCATTTTTTCAGTGCTACTCAGTTGAAGCCATACAAACAAATATTGATGCAACGGAAATCAGTTGCATATAGAGAAAAGAAACGAGGGGACGAAATCAGTGGAAGAAATAGAGGAACCCCAAAACTGACTCCTTCACAGAAAGAAGTGAATAAAGACAAAGAGAAGAAAGTCGGCAAAGTTACTGGTGGATGTGCTACAACAGAGGATGAAGCTCTAATGATCTGTGAAAGAATATCGTGAATATTCAAAGAAAAGAAGTGCTGGAAAGATCTAAACAGCAAAAAGGCAAAACTATTGAATAAAGAAAACACAGTTATAGGTATGTTCACATTATGTTTAATCTGTTATATATATATATCTATATATATTTGTAACTCCTGGTACATGATTTTATTTAATTTTTGTAATTTTTATTCTTTAGTTAAATTTTGCCTACATTACTTGACTCTGTAAAGAACACAAATTACATAGGATCTTAAAATAGATGCTTACGTATGTTTTGACAGTTATTAATAATAATCATAATAATAAGACTTTATAGCGCTTTTGGCATAATTTCTCATTGGCTGATAGGGTTTCGACGTTTCTGGAAGAATTCAGTAACTTCGCATTGGTTGGGCTAGGGCACATGAATAAGCATATATAATGTAAAATGAGTAGTAACATCCGTCAGGTGGGGTCTATTGCGAAATAAAGTCGTAAAAGACGGGGTTTATAAAGAGATAATTGAGTAATCAGTTTTATTCCGATTTTGAAGTCATTCTCATTTCTTGTGTTTCTGTTGTAAGCCTTCAGACCTGTTTCATGTTGTACTTATTTGTTACTGCACTTGTATGGGAAAACATGAACGAGTTTTTTTTTCTGAATAATACTGCACGACCTTGGGAGTGGAGTATTATTCCTAAAAACGAGTTCATATTTTCCCATACAAATTCAGCAACCTTTTTATTATATAATAAAGGAATACATTACCAGAAACAAAGTAATTTAAATTATGCTGTATTTAAAAATAAATACACAACCATAGATACATCAATACGCAGTAACAATATTAATGAGCACATAGCACCGCCCAACGACCTTTGAACTTCTTCGCGCACTCGACATTAGTTTTAAAAAAATCTCCGTTGGGTCTACATGAAATTTAGAGCCATATTTCGAATGAATGCGCATTGAAAAAAAACTTTTGCAGTTGGTTTGGAATAGATAGATTGTGTTGTTTTTTTGTTGTTGATCAAACTCAATTCTGCTTTTCTGCTGCTGATGGCCTGGATTTATTGGGTCGATTCAATGCAGTAAGGAAATTGCGATTTTAGTTGGAAATGTAGTAGAAATTACAGTACAATTTTGGTGTGTTTCAGGTTTTCCATGACATCGGTCTTGTCATTCGGATATGCAGAACTAAGAAAGTACATTTTGAGGAAATTCAAGATGCATAAATGTTAATATATTTATCACCATTCTTATTACGAGCCAAAGAAAACATGTTTATACCATGTCAAATGCCTGCTCGCTGTTGGAAGTCTCCGGCTATGACCTGCATCATACAGTGTATGTCTTCTATCACTAGCCAAACAGTGTATCAAAATAGTTAAACGGGGAAAATTGCAAAGCACCTGTTGTGTGACAGTCCATTTAGCCAGTGGAAATAATTCTTTTTCGTCGTCTCGGTTTATTGCCTCTGAGGCTCTTTGTTTCCTACCAAAACCTTCAGTTGTATTTTTCCCCTCGAATTTAGTATTTTGACTGACTTGCAAAATGGTACTTCTCTGATAGATATGCGATAGCACTTGGCCTGAATATGCTTTTCTATGCTATAATTTCTTTATAGACCATACAGAGCATTGGTCATGGTCTGAACCATTCTATTTGCGTAAAGTTACGAATATTTCTCCTAAATAACTGTTTCAATTATCAGAATGGTCTTTCCAATTACTGCGCCTCTCATATTTGTTGTTGACATTGCGAAAATCACGTTCATTAGTTTGCTTGTTTGAAAGTTTCGTTTCTGACTCAGCGAATTCGCCTATATAGTAACATTATCATCTATACTTTCAAATGTACGAAACAGCTTGATTAGATCATTCTCAAATCTAATAAACCAAAACCTAAAGCGCTTACTACATGAGCGTACATTGTTTACAAAATATTTCCTAATACACTATACTATTTTTTAGGCACACGTGTTGCGCAGTGTATAAGGTGTTCAGTTTCGTAAAACACTGCACGATTCTGACAATGTAAAGTTAACGGATAAAAAATGAGCATATAATAATTAAATATTATTCGAGAGGAAAACATTGTTTGGACTGTTTTCGGAGGAAATAGAAAGTACTCATGATATTATTATTATTAACATTATTCTTGAATTGTGATAAACTATTCGAAGGAGCAGCGATTTGGGTGGATGAACCGACCTTTTTGGGGGCGTTTTAGAGGATCCGTTTTTTAAAACTTAACCTTCTACCAAAAAAAGCCACATCGACCCGCGAAAAATATTACAAGAGTTAAAATAAGGCCCAGTACGCCCCAATGCGATCTTCACATAGCGGGGGTGCAAAAAAAAAAAAAAAAAAAAAAATAGTATGGACCGCGCACATCGCTAGGCTTACTGATATTTGACGGTGTGATGTGAATTTTAGTATATCTGATGGCGGGTTGCTCTTCCAAAGATTCTATCGAGACCAATGCGATATCGTGTTTTTGGATCGTGTAATTTGATTGTAATGAATTCATGTGGAGTTCTCGAAGCATATGCAAAGAAGTTTTTAACTTATTTATGTCCAGTCGCCGGGGCACCAAGTCTGACGAATATTTCGCAGTGTATGTGTATCAAAGCTGTTAAAGATAACCAGAAAATTACAGTTATATCTTATCACTTTGGGGATCTGAACGTACCGCTGTGTAACGAAAATGACATCTGTGTTTTTATGTCTGCCTCGTGAAAATATTCTGGCTGGATTTGTCTGTTTGTCATCATCGCAAACCACAAGATTATTAATACTACCATCAAGATCTTCGACCGACGGTGCATCATTGATGTCAGTGATAAATTCAACAACATCTGTATCGGGCGAGAAGGAATCTCCGGCGATTGAATCTCTTGTAGCAGTATCACTAGCGATATTATTGAATTCCTTGAGGACATAATAACATCGCTGGTCGTCTGCGGATGGCGCAACTAAATAAAGTTTGTCCTATTTGAGCCATCTCATTATCAGGTTGAGCAACTACTAGGTTTTCCCAGTCCCAGACGGACCAATGATAATGGCTGGAACAGAATTTGGTAATGCATGATGATTGCTTGGAGGGTACTTGCTCTTGTGTCCATGACAAGCCAACCACATTCGTATTGTAGGAATATGTGTTATTTATAATCATGAGTCCGTATTGTGTTCGATGCAAGGCGGTCACTGATGCTATTGGATTAAGAGCAACAAGAACAAAGAATAACAGGCGAGCACTTGGAGACAAGTATGTCAAATGCGGCACAAAAATATACGTTTGTGAGCATTCCTAGTGGGCAAGGCCGGGGCGGTGATATTCCTGCGGCACTCGGGATATTACCATGAACTCCTTGGGCTAAGTACCCGGGTGAACAACATCATCCAGGATATAATTACTGTGGCCCTGGAACCCGACTTGATATCAAACGTGACGAGGGAAACCGGACAAAGGCTGGCGAATTTCCAGTAAATGCGACTGATCAAGCATGCCATGCTCATGACGTCGCATATAAAAATAAAGATATGCAGCAGCGACATATCGCTGATGTGAAGTTGAGTCACACGCTGAAGTCTTTAAAAGTAAAAATATGAGGGAGTCACTTTCCAACTGGTTGATAAGATCGACTTTGAGAGGTAAGTTAGCGGTGGGAGCAAGCATTTAATTGTCTGGTAATTAATAATGGAGACTATTTATTATAGTCCAAGTGGATACTGGAAAAGTACAGCAACGATTAGCAAACTTGCCAATTGCAAGTGTCGCGCGTGGTTTTTTCGCAGACTGGTTGTCCCGACAGACAATATGGCAAATTTATCTACCGTCACCTAAAACGATTAAGCGTGGACGGTTTGATGTCAGCACTCCCAATAAAGTTTATCAGGCAGATATCTTGTTTTTACCCCATGACACTGTTATAACTGGTACATCACGCAAACGACAGCGTCGCGCATACAAATACGCATTGACGGTCGTCGAAGTTGCAGGTAGATACAAAGAAGCGGAATCATTATCAATCAAAACGGCAAATGAAGTTGCAGCCGCGTTTGAACGAATTTATTAACGTGGATCTTTACGCTGGCCACGATTGCTACAGGTTGATCCTGGTAAAGAATTTATTGGTGTAGTAACATCGCTGTTTCAACAACATATTGTTGAAATCAGACGCGGACACGCCGTCATACATCGTGATCAGGCAATCGTTGAGAGATTTAATCGAGCACTTGCTCAGCGATGGTTTGGACATCATTATGCCCAGGAATTACTGATGAAGGACAGATCTCGCGAATGGGTTGCAAGACTACCAGACATAATAGCCTCGTTAAACAACGAATTTACGCGTGGAATTGCTATGAAAATAATCGATGCAATCGCGAAGAAACACATCCAGGCTAAGCAGCGCGACTCGCTAGCGAGTCACTCACAGAAACCAGCGCTGAGCAGGAACGTAATAGTCAGTTATTTATATGAACCTGGTGAACATGAAGGTGGAAAGAAAGAGCAATTGATCCCATTTGGAGCGTAACCACACATACAATTTCAAGAGTGGTAAGATCTACGATCAGGCCAGCAATATACAGCCTAGATTCGGCGGCTCCTCAACGGGGACTTATCCGTGAACAATTACAGGTAATTCCTGAAAATAGACCATTCTCACCAGCATGGATTCGCTAGCAAATCAGGGTACTAGCTCCTCGACCTTGGTTACATTCAAAACATGTCAGCGCGACATTTTTGCGTGTACGGCAGCAACTATTATTAATTCGGTCCACGGTAAATTGTCGTGGGACATTAGGAAAGTAATGCCATTACAGTACTGTGTTACAAAAGGGCAGTGATTTTTGTCGTTGTTTCAGCTTCATGATGAATTCAGGATCAAGATCAAATTCGAGTTTATTTTTTTTTTTTTATCTCTCTGATATCCAGCTAATTTTTCTTTACCGTGCCGGGAACTAAAGTCCCTGGCATGCCAGTGATTTTAGGGAGGATCCTGGTACAATTACCTGATATTAATTATAAACCACCCTATGGAGCTGAGATATTATTTTAATTCTCAATACTGCCAAATGCACTAAATTTGACCATTCAGCACGATCATCGACAATGCAAATACTGGTATCTGAGACTGTTAGTCCCTCCAATAAGTGAATTGTTATTGCATATTCTAGAGTCCAGCATGATGATTGTGCTAGAGACCTTTCAATAACCTCAGCAGGAACAACAACAACAACATCATTAAGAACAAGTTATTGCTGCATCACAGGGGCTGTTCCTGGATTATAAATGAGAATTATCTGAAGACAGTATCCGCTGGACGATAACACAGTGGGACTGGCAACTCGGGAAATCTTTCCTTATGAAGCTCAAATAATTTAGATTGAAGTGAATCGTGAATATTTTCCTGGATGCAATTATCAGATCATTAGGGCGCCAAAAGTTCAAGAAATCATCAATCGCCGTTTCTGGAATTATACTGTGCATTATCTCACATTGAATCCTGAATGGTTTAAGTCTAATTAACACTTTTAAATTTTTTTAAATTATTCATCTTTGGTCCTTCTAACATCTCTTAATAATCGATATATTTTTTAGACAGTTGTGTGGCGATTCTCCTGTAAACGGAGGAGGTTGTCCTTGATTTTCGCACACCATAATCGCCTTGATTTTGTCGATGGTCAATCAAGATACATTTTTAACGTGTATTTAGACATAGTACACAGTTCGTCCCAAATAATGATTTTAGGGTTATATTTCTGACCCATTCGCTGGAGAGTCCATTTATCACCGGCCATTGAAAGAAGCTGTGATAAGTATTAGCCTTAACACCCCCTCCTTCATCTCCCTAGCAAGCCGGTAAGTTGGCGTTAGAACTTTCATGTCTGAATCCCTGAATAATTTTATAGCGTCTGTTGTTTTACTAGTGTTACGTATATGAATTTAATTACTTGTGTGTTAGTTTTAAATTCTTTTTTTCATTTTATTTTTGTTTCATTGCATTTTATTGTAATGATAATTTTCACTGGATTTGAATCTTTTTTCGGAAAATTCACTTCTCTGTTTTGACCTGATTAGGACGTAAAGGTTGCTTTATCACTATTTTTAGCTCACCTTAGTTGAGACATTTGTAAACGCTAAGCGAAAATGATTGGTTATTATCAAAGTCAGGTTCGGCCCACGTGTAAGTTGTAAACAGTCTTTCTTTTTAATTTATTTCCAGCGTGAGAATCTGATTCTTAGCTAGGGTTATTTTGGCCTACGTGTAAAATGGCATTTATTTTTACTGCGCTGTTCAATTTAGTGATCACGTAGCCCCGTCTAAAATCGTGGGTTAAAACAGACGTTTTCTAGTAGATTTATGAGTCGTATCCTACATCTTTAGAGCTCAAGGTGTTTATTTTATGTTGATACCAGTTGATTTAGACTTCTTCTATTTCGTGGATTTAATCACTTATAGTCTCTAGAAAAATAAACACAAGTGCTTTTCTTTATAAAAAATCTGGGACAAAGACATTTAGTGGAAATTTATTCTGGAATTCTAAACGGGAACATTATAAATTGTGATTCAACGAGGAACTGTTGCCATCAGTACAACGACCTCATCTGACGTTATCGCCTTCCTTATTGGAACTTCATCGAGATTCGAACCTGGATTCAATTGGAACTGTTTAGTGATAGGACTTATATTTTTCAATTCTAGGATTAATTTTTGGATTATATTCACAAACCGTAAGTCCTATTACATATTTTTACCTTGTTTTCTAGGGAAATAAATTATTTTGTTAAAACTTACAAAGCTTGTTGGCTTCACTCTTTTCTTTTGTTACCTTTGTACAAGCCAACATGTAACAAAAGAAAATTGGGTATATGAATTTTGGCTAAAATATTTCAGAAAATTGTTTTTTGAAATTTAAACTCCACTAGGTTTTAAATCCCAAGTACTATTTTACATTTTTTTTGAAATCTTTAGTGACAACAACAGGCTTTTATTCACAATGTCATTAAAAGTGGACACTTTTCTTTCTAGTCCTACTCAGGAGCAGTTGGATAGTTTGAAAAATGGTGAATTGCTTGAACTTGCCAGAAAATACGATCTTTCTGAGGCAAAAGCTTCTTTAACGAAGCAAGAAATTAAAAACATTTTGATTCAGTATTTGGTAGAGAAGAATGTTTTTGATAAAAGTGTTTTGGCTTCGGTCAGTAAGTCTGTATCAGACTCTGACATAAAAGTAAAGGAATTAAAAATGAAATACAAGATGGAATTGGAGTTAAGAAAGCTCGAGCTTCCGAAAGAGGAGAGAGAGAGAAACAAATGCAGTTGCATTTAGGAGAGAAGCAATTGCAGTTGCAATTTGAGATAGATGAGAGAGAGAGAGAGAGAGAGAGAGAGAGAGAGAGAGAGAGAGAGAGAGAGAGAGAGAGAGAGAAACAAATGCAATTGGAGTTACAAAAAGAACAAATGCAATTAGAAGCGAAGGAGAGAGACAGAGGCAGGAGAGGGAGAAAGATAAACAAATGCAGTTACAATTTGAGAAAGAGGAGAGAGAGAGAGACAGATGCAATTACAAAGAGAGAAGGATGAAAGGGAATTTCCAATTAAAATGAAATAAATGGAGCTGGCAAGGGAGTGCAAGATCCCACTTCACAAACAAATTCAAGTTTTGATATTACAAGAAATATCAAGTTAGTGCACCCTTTTAGAGAAAAAGAAGTAGACAAATATTTTCCTCGTTTTGAAAAAGTTGCGGAAAATTTGAAATGTCCAAGGGAGCATTGGACTCAATTACTACAATGTGTACTTATTGGTAAAGCTATTGATATTTACCATTCAATGTCAGTTTATGAAAGTGCTGACTATGATGTAGTTAAGGAATGCATTTTAAAGGGTTATGCGTTAGTCACTGAGGCTTATCGGCAAAAATTCAGGAACTATAAAAAAAGAAGCTGGACAAACTTATGTTGAATTTGCAAGATAAAAAGAGCAGTTATTTGGACGATGGTGCTTAGCCAAGAAAGTTGAACATGATTTTGAAAACATCAAACAACTTGTATTACTTGAAGAGTTTAAGAACGGTGTCCCTAATGACATTAAGACTCATCTTGAAGAGCATAAGATCGAAACCTTGGAAAATGCTGTTCTTGCTGCTGACAAGTATTCCTTAATTCGTAACGTTCCTGTTGTAATTAAGGCTTTCACTCAGCCGTCTACTGGTAAAAAGGTATTTCAGCCTAATACGACTCCTTCTAAAACTCAATCTGGCACAACTTCTAAAAATCAAGCTTCTGATAAATTTGATTCAAAATCCTTGTCTCTTCCTACGTGTACCTGTTGCAAGAAAAAAGGACATGTTATTTCTGATTGCTTCAAATTGAAATATAAGCATCAGAATCAAGATAGACCTATCCCAAATGCTCTTATTTCTAAGAGGTCAATGTCACGGTCATGTATTGAAAGCAATACATTTGCTGGGTGTAATAAACCCCAGTCTGATTTTATTATGGAGAATTATGAACCATTCATGTCGAAGGGTTCTATATCACTCTTGGGTGATTTGGCTAATCCTATCCCCATTAAAATTTTAAGGGATACAGGAGCTTCTCAGAGTCTTTTATTATCAGGTACTTTGCCTTTTTCTGAGAAGCCCTGTTCTAATGAGAGTGTTCTCATTTCAGGGAGTAGAGTGCGGCTTTGTTAATGTTCCTCTCCATTGTGTAAATTAGTCATCAGACTTAGTTTCAGGACCTGTGACAGTCGGAATAAGTGTCTTCTTTACCCGTTGAAGGTATTCATTTGTTACTAGGCAACGACCTAGCTGGAGACAAGGTTGTGGTTAATCCACTTGTAACTGACAAGCCTTCTTTGGATCAGAAAGTTGATCCTATTGAAAAAGAATTCCCTGATTTATACCCAGCTTGTGCAGTTACTAGAGCTATGGCAAAGAAAGTTCTTGAGAATGATTTTGATAAGGAAAGTATTCCTTTAGCTGACACATGTATTGGTCAGACTTTTGATGAGGTTACTTTCACTCCTAATTTGGATCAATCAAAAGGTATTCATCACAGTGATCCTTTTTTAACTACTCATTCTCTTTTATCTAATCAGGGTGACAAACGACAATCACTTGTCGTCGAACAGGAAAAAGATCCTGAGATCTCCTGTTTGTTTCAGAGGGCCATTAGTGAAACTGAAGCCACTGAAGTACCTGTCTGTTACTTGATTAAATATGGAATTCTTATGAGAAAATGGAGACCTCCCGAGGTACCTGCTGGTGACGAGTGGTCAGTGAACTATCAAATTGTAGTTCCAGAATCTTACATACAGGAAATACTTAGTTTGGCCCATGAAACTCCTCTGGCTGGTCATTTAAGGATAAATAAAATTTATCACAAGATCTTGACTCACTTTTACTGGCCAAAAATCAAAAGTGATGTTTGTAAATTTTGTAGATATTGTCATACTTGTCAAATGGCAGGAAAACCCAATCAGAAGATACCTAAGCTCATCTGCAACCTATTCCTGCATTTGACGAACCATTTAGCAAAATAATGGTAGATTGTGTTGGTCCCTTACCTAAGACCAAGTTAGGCAACCAATATTTGTTGACCATTATGTGTGCGTCAACAAGATTCCCAGAGGCAATTCCTATGAGGATTATTAAAACCAAAACCATAGTAAAAGCTGTGATAAAGTTTTTGTTTTTACTCAGTTTGGCCTTCCTAAATTTGTCCAATCGGATCAAGGGTCAAATTTTATGTCTGGAATTTTCCAGCAAGCTATGCACGAATTAGGCATTCAACAATTTAAATCATCCGCTTACCACCCTGAGAACCAAGGGGCTTTAGAAAGATTTCATCAGACTTTGAAGAATATGATTCGGTCATATTGCTTTGATACGAGTAAAGATTGGGATGAAGGCATTCATTTACTTTTGTTTGCTGTTAGGGAGTCCGTTCAAGAATCTTTAGGATTCAGTCCCTTTGAACTAGTTTTCGGACATCTGTGCATGGACCATTGAAGTTGTTGAAAGAGAAACTTCTTTCCAATGAAGATACTGAACTCAATCTTCTTGATTATGTTTTTGATTTTAAGTATAAGTTGTCAAAAGCTTATGAGGTCGCAAGAACAAATCTGCACTCTACTCAGTTAAAAATGAAATGAAGATATGATAAAAACTCAAGGAATAGGAGTTTTCAGCCTGGTGATAGAGTTCTAGCTCTCTTGCCCATTCCACAAAATCTCCTTCAGGCCAAGTATTATGGTCCATACACGGTTGAAAAGAAAGTAAATGATTTAAATTACATTATAAATACTCCTGTGAGGCGAAAACAAAAACAACTTTGCCACATTAACATGTTAAAAGAGTATATTGAGAGAGATAGCCAGGTAAATCATGCAATTAATTTAGTTGTGCCTGTCCCACTCAGTGAGGATTTAAGTGAAGAAATTCAGTCGGACTCTGTTGATCTTGGAGCACCAAATCTTCGGAAATCGGAAATTCTTTGACATACTCACTGATGCAAATTTGACAATCAATTTATCTAAAAGTGAGTTTTGCCGTGCTTGTGTAACTTTTCTAGGACATATTGTGGGACATGGTCAAGGTAAACCTATAGATGCTAAGGTCAAGGCTATCTCTGATTTCCCTGTGCCTGTCAGTAAAAAGCAACTGATGCGATTTTTTGGGTATGGCTGGATACTATCGGAAGTTTTATTCCAATTTTTCTAACATTGCTGAACCCCTGACAATCTTATTGAGCAAGAAAAACAAGTTTCTTTGGACTGAAAAATGTGAGGATGCTTTTGATAGGTTAAAAGCCATACTCAAAAGTGCGTCGGTTCTTACAGCTCCAAATTTCATTCAATCTTTTAAACTATCTGTTGATGCAAGTGATGTTGGGTTTGGAGCAGTATTGATTCAAGAAGATAGTAATGGTGTTGATCATCCAGTGTGCTATTTCTCTAAGAAATTAAATAAGCACCAAAGGAATCACGCAACAGTCGAGAAGGAATGTTTGGCTTTAATATTGGCATTACATCATTTTTAAGTTTACATTAGTTTAGCCCCTTTTCCGGTTGTTGTGTTCAGTGATCACAACCCCCTTACTTTCATTGACAAGATGAAAAATAAAAATCAAAGATTATTAAGGTGGAGTTTGTTTTTACAAGAATATAATCTTGACATCAGGCACATCAAGGGAAAAGACAATTTGATTGCAGATGCACTTTCCCGTGTATAGAAATATTATTTCATGTAGACTTTGTATAATTCTTAAGAGTTTTCTTATGTAATTGTATTTTACTTCATGTATAATTTACATATGGTAAAAAGAAAGCTTTATTAAAATTCTGGGACAAAGACATTTAGTGGAAATTTATTCTGGAATTCTAAACGGGAACATTATAAATTGTGATTCAACGAGGAACTGTTACCATCAGTACAACGACCTCATCTGACGTCATCGCCTTCCATATTGGAACTTCATCGAGATTCGAACCTGGATTCAATTAGAACTGTTTAGTGATAGGACTTATATTTTTCAATTCTAGGATTAATTTTTGGATTATATTCACAAACCGTAAGTCCTATTTCATATTTTTACCTTGTTTTCTAAGGAAATAAGATTATTTTGTTAAATTTTAAAAAGCTTGTTGGCTTCACACTTTTCTTTTGTTCTTTTTGTAGGAGCCTGCACGTAACACTAGAACCACCAGGACTATTAAGATAGACCGTTTTATGTCGTGAAACGGGATCATGAACCGATGGTGCTGATGACGGTTGTGATAATTTGTCGTCGCTGTAATACTGAGGAGGAGGAGGTTTACAATCTGCAAATTCAGAATATTGACATATTTTCTCATTTTTTCATTCTCCAGTGACCCCATGGAGCAGCGCAATCAGTATGTAACATCAGTAGAATATTTAAAAATTCTCCTTTTGATTTACTTATATAAAATGAATCTGTGGTAACTCTAACAGCGTTATTTGGAAATCAGTTGATCATTGATAGTAGGTTTATTGACGCATATGCAAGCATTAAAGATCTCAAATGAGTAAACTGGGGTAAATCATCTTCATAGTAGCTAAAAATAGTACCGATAACAGTTCCATTTAGTAGGTTTCTCACTCCCTGGTGGCAGATACACATGTTTGCTGTATCTCTAATTATAAATTCAAGTTCTGCTTCGTCCATAATTAACCTTGTAAAACGGCGCTTGTTATGAGATGAAGTTTCATGTGTTAATTTGCCAATAATTTTTCGGTTCATATCGTTTTCCACATTGCTTTCTGGGTTTGCAGGCAGACCATTTTTTGTGGCCTATACGAAATTACTACTTCACTCACTGTCAGCGATGTCACTATCTCCTTATCAAGCATGAATGTCAATAATACTATTGGAGCCCAACCAAGTTTATTGTCTGAACAGTAGTCTGAGATTTATCTCCGAATTTGGTTTGTTAAAATGAAGACCAAACCAAGGCGGAATAACCGGATGAATATTTTTTGCAAACTCAAATGTTTTAATCTCGGCAAATCCAGTTAAGTCAATGGGATTTCCATTAAAATCCACTGATGGCAGCGGACCGTTTATTGCAACTCTGGTTATTTCGTATGTTGGATGAACAAATGTCTTAAAATACGGCTTTCAGTCTCCATTTTCAAGACAGCTAGCAGGATAACAAGCTACCATATCAATAGAAATTACACCATCGGGATTATATTTGGTGTTCCAGAGAACTCTGTGTCCTAATTCAATTCACTAACGCTTTATATCCTCAAGAAAGTCCCTTGGTGTTGGGCGCCATGAGTTTTCTTGCTGGGCAAAATGAGCAACGACAGATGAGATTGTAAAACAATTATTCAGCAATTCATCTACGACATTTGTGTCGTCTGTGTGTTTTAATGCTACCTGTTTTATCTGTTCAGGAAGAGATTCTGTACGACAAAGTTTGCCGGAGTAGCACGAACTGATCTAACCGACTAGATCCATTGGATCCTCCATTAGATCCCGATTTCGATTCTGGATGGCTCTAAAACAGCCAGTCTGAGACTGGATAGTTGTTACTAATATTATAAATTTCCTCAAAAATATTACCGTTATAAAATTTGATAGATTTGTGAGGTGGAAATTTTGTTACACTTGCAGTCCATGCATGCGCGTTGTAGTCAACTATCACTATAAGGGCACCTTTCCTGTGATAGTTGCCGGAATTGCGTAAAACGTCTCCGGTTATTATTTTTACTACTATCGGAAATTTAAATTTTTTTCCCCAACAGGATGATGTCTTCTATTTCGGCTCCATTCTCTTTAACATGCTCTGCACATTCGTTTTTTTTTTCTGCTTCGTCGTTCTGTTAGTCCATTTCCTCGTTGCGAGTTCATAAAATGTTCTGTGACCCTCTGAGCTTCACAGTTTAAGATACCAGTTCGCATCGGTAGAAGAGCATTAATATTAGGCTCGTTTAATGGATAAAATGCGTAAACAACCGCCGTCACAGGATATGATCTTTCATAATATGGCCGGTCAATGCCAGTCAGCATTCCCGATTTAGAATTTTTAGCTAAAACTGCGATACGTCCGCACGTGATAATCCACACTGTACCATCCCAGTCATCACGATGGCCGCCATCACGTTCGACAATAGATTCAATTCTGAATAAATACTTTTTGTCAACCATCAGACGATCAATAATCATCCTTACCCTCTGGTTGCCCACTCTTTTTCTTTGCAGCAGTGCGTAACTTTATATATCAATTCCGAAATAAATTTTTGTAACAAGAGTCTGTAGTCTAGTGGCTAACGCTGTCAACCATAGGTCGCCAGAGCGGAACTTCGTTCGGGTTCGAATGATGCCGCAGACAAAAATAAATTTTATTTTAATTGATGAGACATCAGCCTGGCTGAGAAGATGATGAATAAAGCGCTGGTAGTCAAATTGGTAATAATAACGATCATTGTTAATTTCTTAACCTAGACAGGCATAATTCCTGGGATGGTCAGGATGTCTTGGACTGTCCTCTGAACTTGCTAGGATGTCGATTGACACCCTACGGGTTCGCCTCGGGTGTGTCCATGCACAAATTAACATTGATCAGTACATATCCTGCTGACTGTAAATAGTATATGAATCATCATCAGCACAAGCAGCAGTGTGTTTTAAATACCATTAAATACTGCTAATCAGTATCACCTGGACACGGCCGTCTCTTTTTAGTGATTAAATAAAGAAATATATTTATTGCATAATGAACCAAGAAAATAATAACGCGATTATCTCTGCGATTATGAAATTACATAAAAAGGGTCTCGCGCATAAACTTGATCCTGAAAAAAATCAACAACGATTTTGTAATGATAAAAGAGCGATTGGAAGAGGGTAGATATGCTCTAGCAGCAGAATATCGATTTATCAAAAGACTCCAACGTGCAATGGAAATGTCCCTTGCGCGAGTCAACGATGATAACGGGATTTCTGAATTTGTTCCACTGGCAAGCGCCATTGAAAAAATTAGATCAGCGCTGTCTCAAGAATACGAAACGCGAAAGGCTGTTTGTGTTTGTGTGGGACAGCTTATTGTAGAATGCGAAGCATTCCAGTGCAAGCAATTTGAATCCAAGCAATCCAAATCCACTAGTGATGAATCGGAATCGGATTGCAAGCAATCTGAGCAGGTGGTTATTCGGGCAGTGGAGGCAGGGGCAAACACTCCCCCACTACGTCCACAGTTCACGAAAAACAAATTATAGACTGCCTAGGTCGTGAGAGCCCCCCCCCCCCCGTGTGCGACCAATGGTTAAGGCAGGAAAAAATATAACGTGTCTCTATTTTTGTTATTGACGGCGGAATGAAGTTTCATGCGCTATTTTTTTTTTTTTTTTTGTCGCTCACGGCGGACCATTTCAAGGTCTGTCTCACACATAAAGTTAATATTTCGCCGAGGATGTCCAATAAATGCCCATCTAGATCGGTGAGACGAAATCCTATTCGTGACAAAGATGGATTATGGCATCGCATATAAACAGGATTAGTAGGCACCGACACAATCAGATGACTCGAGGGTAATCTGGAGAAAAGCTATGAAGAACATATACCTGGATCGCTTGCTATCAGCCATCGGATTCTGCCGGACAACTTGCGCTATTTTAATAACTGCCATCCACGGTGTCACAAAAAAGATTGACAGAAATCGTCGACGTAATATTGACAATGCCAGGCATTATATCACGACCACCACCATCTGGATCGTTATTATGTCTGAGAATATCTGGAGGGCCTTTCATTTTTTCCCATGCCGCATAGATCTTCGGAAAATATTCGTCAGTTATATCATTGAGATCCTGTTGCATTTTATCGAATTCCACCCCTGGTTGTTTGAAGGTAGGCAATTGGGCTTCAGTGTTCTTAAAAAGGTTAAGAACATACTTTTTGTATGTTTCACCTCCAATGATCTTACCCTCCCCCTTGTGAATTTCTGTTTCTATCAAAGATTTTTGATAGAATTCAAGATCATATTTCAACCAGCGCAGACCATGTACATCCCTAGTGATTGTTTCTTTAAAATCTTCATTCGGATATAAACGTGTATACCGCTTAAACTGACGTCTAAGAGTTTTTTAGTTTCTTCATATTTGCTCATCGCAATATTATTAATATTTTTCAAATGAACCTTCACCTGTAAAGCACACTTAAATTAATTCTGGTTTACCAGAAAACTGTAACGAGGCATCATCACTTAGGATACATACTACGTAAAGATATCCAAGACGAAGTTCTGACCGAGCTGACGGTTTCCCTCTCTTGTTGTACTCTTGAAGCATATTCTTCTACTGCTTGGTTAAATATTTTAAAATCATTAATATCTTCCTTAGATCTGATTTGCTGAATATTACCAGAAACGCAATATACATCTTTGACCCAGTCGGCAGATATAAGACTCTAAAAATGTTCGGGTTTTACATATTGATCTCTACTACCATATCCAAACGCGGAAATATCAAGTATTTGGTCTTTATCCCTGATAGCAGCAATACCTTCCTCAGTAACTTTATATATAATGCTAGGTCTATAACGCGGAGTTGAATACGCTGGTGGTGGTTGAACTTCGGGTTGATAGGATGGTTGGGCGGGTTGAAGACGACCAGTAATATCCACGGGTAATGTCTCGGGAGTTTTTCGTGTTGCCTCAGTTGCTGTAACAATTTTTGGTTGGTTCGACAATTGGTTTAAATAACTGTTCTGTACCTGCTGTAAATTCCACTTGAGCTTCCTCACGCTATTGTAGTTGCTGTTTGACAGAATCACGGACGGGGAGATATTTCTTAATTGCTTCTACTCGTTGTCGAACTAGATTAGCTGTAGGAGATTCCATAGTTAACGCAGAATCACTCATTATTATCATTAAAACAACGATTGAATTACACATCACCTGTCATCACATATACTAAAATGCACCTCAAACCGTCAAATATCAGTAAACATAGAATGTGAGCAGCCCATAATTTACTTTTTTGCAACGCAGACCGCATCGGGGCATACTGGGCCTTACTTTTAACTCTTGTAATATTTTGTCGCGGGTCATTGTGGCTTTTTTTTTTGGCAGAAGGATCGTTTCTTTAAAATAGACCCTTAAAAGCGCCCCAAAAAGATCGGCACCCCCCAACCATGAATGAATTCTCCATCTTGACAATGTCACTGTTCTTGTAGGACCAGTACATTTCCGATTTTGAAATTTATTAGGAACTTTTCATTCATTTATGACTTTCATGGACCTTTATAAGGATTAGTTTGGATTCACATTAATAATACTGTAAGTTCCTCTTACATTTTTCATTTCTAACTTTGATAAACAAATTGTTTGTTAAGTTTCACAAAACTTGTTGGTTTTGCTTCTTTCTGTTTCTTAGTTTGTGACCATAGAGTCGTAATAGTGCTCCAGAGAGATACCCCTGAGGCCCAGAATTGCTTCGAATAATTTATCACAGTTCAAGAATAACACTGTAGTCCGAAACCAGGATTTTCTATTTTCACTGAACATCTCAAACACATATCTTTCTTCTCGAATAATAATAATTTTAATAATATAAGTTCAACATAAAACACTTTTGCACACTTACACCAGGAACACAAGAAGTGGGAAAGACTCCAAAATCGCAAACTGGTTACACAGTTCTCTCTTTATATATCCCGTCTATTGCGACTATATTTCCCACGTGACGGACATTACTACTCATTTTACTTTGAATTTGCCTATTCATGTGACCTGGCCCAACCAATGGGAAGTTACTGAACTCTTCTAGAAACTTCTAAATCGCATCAGCCAATGAGAAATTATGCCAAAAGCGCCATTAAATCTTATTATTAAGATTATTATTAACAACTGTCAGCACATACGTAGGCAAAATATAACTAAAGATATTCTGTACAATTTACAGCCATAAGCAAAAAATTCTAAAAATTAGATAAAATTATGTACATGTACCAGGAGTTACAAACAATATAGATACACATTATATGTACGACATCGTAACACACAAAGAGCTCGCACACATGAAAGGAAAGGAGGACATGATAGTGGTAAATAAAAGCAACAATACGTGGAACATCAACCTAAACATGAAGGTGACAGTCATGCTGTTCAAGGAAGCGATGGAAAGCGCCGATTCTCACGCGATAATGTGTATGTTACATAACCTCTTTATCATGGACGCGCAGTTCAAGATACGAAAAGGCCGGTTAGTGTCAGGTATCGATTAACCTCTGTACATGCCCCGCATCCCAGCACTGTTTGGGCGCCTGCACACGTTCTTTGATAACTTACAGCCGCACTCTGCAATGATCGCTGAGCGAGTCAGACTACGAACTGCTGAAATCGACATATAAGGAACACTTAATTTTATCGTCATCCACATGACTATATTTGGTCAATCCTGAGGGCCATGATCTGGACCTCCTGCTTTGAGAGTTCACTGAAAAGTTAGAGGGAACCATCACTGTATTTCTGCTCGAAGACTGTCTTTCTTTCTGATATCTGGCATAAAGAAACGGTCCTTACTAAGCTCTCCTATGTCAATCGCTGGCATCAGTTTCCAAGTCATAACACAGACATATACAACACCATTGCCCGTGACGTTTTGAGCAGACCTCGTGGATAGATCAATTTTTTTCTGCAAAGACAAAGACTTGTTTAGGGTGAATTTGAGAAAATCCGATATCATCAAAACCTTTGCAAACCTCAAGGCAATGAGCGATGAAGAGTTGAGGAGGATGCACAAACTGGGGAAGTATGACTACTTCACCGGGGTTATCAATATTTGGCCTGTACACTGCAGTTGTGAGCCACGTTCTGCCCTTAAACAACCCAAAGAACCTTTCGACGGACTTCAAAGATGATCTTGATGTCTCTTAGAGAAACATCAGCAGCCACCTCTATGTTAGGTACGGCCCTCTTGCAGCTTGAAGATTACAAGCAAGCATTTTCAAAGAAACCAAAGTAAAGAAATAATAAACGTTGAATGCAATCGCGGATCCATCAGGGCAACCGATGGTGGAACATCTCAGGAAGTAATTCAGGTCATTAAGTTTAAAGCTCAGTTAGAGTTGCTGCTGGTAAAAGACTTGCTGTTATCATGAAACAACGCGGGATTGAATGGACTAGGCTGCTGTTATGGCAGGCGGAGCACTCGTCAACTCCCTGGCGTTCACTGGCTCAACTTTCTTTTCTTTTCGTCCAGATCGAAACAATGAGTCATGACTACAGTGTGCTGGATATTGTGGAGGGGCTCAACCGTACTCAGGCTGAGCAGCTTTTTGGTACAGGTACACACAAGAAATGTTGATTTCAGCGGACACCTCTGGATAGACAAAGGGCGAGACTGAAAAACGTGGCACTGAGTGGGTTCGGTGGCTGCTTGCCGTTGTTGTGGCCCTAAAAGAAGTCTGGAAAACCCAAAGCTTCTCAATAAACTTGCAGTCAACATGAGTTACATATGGTTCCGCGGCATACATGGGATGCTGCCTACAAGCTCCTCGACAACAGGTTTGCAATTTCACCATACCTGGCTTTACGCATTTGCAATAGAAGCTTGGTCACATCCAGGATCGACATTGCTTTGTTGATTGGGCAGTTGAATCTAAGGTTGGTCTTGCTGAATGGACAGGGAAAACGTTGCCGCTGAAGATTTTCACGTCGTAAACACCGGGTGGAAACCGGTCCATGCAATTTATCTTCCTCGCCTTCCGGCCTCATCAGGCCCACCCGGAACCACTTTCTCGGGATTTCGAGATTTTTCCAAAGACCAAATTATTCCTGTTTGAAGAAGTCCTTCATAAAGTCAATCTTGACCTTGATCCTGAGATCAGTGTTGAATTGGATGTACATCGCCATCGACACACTTTGGCTGAACTCCAGTGCTCGGTGGACCTTGGTGACACCCATCCTGAGAAAGGTATAGAGCTTGAGGTTCCTGTAATGGACTACGTAGCACTCCATTCTCATAGCCTGGGAACTACCTTAGTGTTCCCATTGAACTTACCTCCTAGTTCATCCAATAACAACATTCGACAGCTTTATGGGATGCACAGTGCCTCTGGAGCTAGCGGGTATTCGCTGCGTTTGTCACGGAGGTCCTCAAGGTAAACGAGGTATATTTCAAGGATGAGATATCTGGTGGGCAAACCCATTTAATGCCATCAGCTGGCAGACTTTGCATCATGGCCCATTGATAGGGGTTGTTGATATAAACGTAAGCTTTTAGCTTTTTAGCTTCTTACTGTCGTAATCCAGCTGTTTGACGTTTTGCTGTCGTAGTCTGGACACATCGGTTTATGCGCTTTTACGTCACGCTGGCTTTTCATCGCTATGGATGCCAATCTCAGCAAATGGGTGCGCGTCAATATTTGTAAACAGCTCGAGCTTAACACCATTGTTCGGAAGGGTGTCCTTAATCATTATTAGAGACTTGTAGTAATGAGACTGGTCAAGATGTTAGTTTTTCAGTGAAGTGTCCAGAATTGCCTCATATATATTAGTCAGCAGAAGCACATCGATTTGTAGATAGACATCGCGGTAGTCTCCAAGGATTCTTGCATTTAAACGCCTTCTATTCATTCTTCACATACTCCTAGTCTTTTACTGCGATTTCTGTTCTGGTGTGCTAAGGCCTACATCGACAGCAGCCGGATTTCTTCAGACCACTCACAAATTTGTAGACGCCCTTATTTATAATAAGATCAACATCATGCTCAGTCAGTCCGATAGTGTACTGTGCTGTGGCGTGAAAACCTCCTTGCCATCCTTGGCCAGCGTTTTATTTAGATTGTCCATGCTACTGTGCATAAAATAGAAGCTGTCGACGAACTGAAATTAACAAAGTGAGAACACTGATCATTTGCATCAACGATGTTCTGATGGCCTCCATAATAGGGTGCCCATCAAAGCCAAGCAGGTTATGCAATAGTACTAATATTGTGGACAGAGTACTAACACGAGCCTATTTGTATCAATGGCCCAACCTACCACCAACAATTTTGAACATGTTCCTTCTATGCACGGAAAGAATAATATATAATCGTCTCTTTTAACACCAGAATTGTTGCATATCATTGTGGAAATACATGTAAAATATCATTTACCTTAATTTACCCGATATTTTCTTTTGGATCGTCCGCCATATTAGTTTAGTTGCTAAATACTTGGGTTTTCAGCCACGTTTTTTTCTTGTATGATATAAGGACATTACTGACTTATTTGGAAACATAAATAGATCGTAGTAAATATGGTGTGCATCGTAAAACATATCGTAGAATATCCAAATATGGCATAGAAATCCTTATTTGGAAAACGAATTACCGCGAGAATCTCGTCTTATCTGTTATGGTGGACAAATTACGGTTAGCGTAAACATTAGCAATTAGCAATATAAATCACTGATACCGGATTAATACCTTTGTCATTAGCCAAACTTTCTAAAAACCTAGTATACTCAGGTAGTTAATTTTAACTACTGTCATCGTTTTGGCTTTGACAATAGTTTTATTTGCTACATTGTAAGGTATAGGATCAAATTGTAGCCTCAACCACGTTGAGAATACTACATTGTAGCGGGTTGCAGCAGCAAGTGGCACTTTTAATTTTTATGGGTAGATGAGGATCTTGTGGTTTCATGCTTTCTGGGCATTGCTGCGGTAATTAATGTTTATATGGCAGAGGTCATACACACAGTCGACCCCCAGCTTTCGCAAGTCAGTAGTCCTCCTGTCGCCTCCGTCGATGATAATTTTTGCGGGCTTCTGGAAGACCTCGTGGATCTCAGACTCCACGTACTGTATAAAAGTTGTCCCGTATCCTCGTCCCGGCCCCGGTGGAGCACCGGCTCCTTGGCTACTCCGTCACAGTTGATGAGTATGTAGCAGATGGTACATCGGAGCATATCAGCGACTTTCTGCGTGTTGCTTTTGTCAGGATTACCGGTGGGACCTTCAACTTGCACGTTCTGTGCCTCGAAATCCACAAAAATTATCATCTGGCGGCGATGGATCAGAAAGTCCAAGATATTGTTCCCTGGCTCCAACAAGGACACACGGTGCGGTTTTTCGTCTATGTTGCGGAAGTCTTTAGTGTAGCTTTCCAAAAGGTCGGCCGGGCTGAATTCATGGATGAGCCAGGGACAGACGTGCATCATAATCCTGCATTTGTTTTCTGTGTAAACCTTACGGCTTCGATGTCTTATCGAGATATAGTGGTTCTTTTAGCGTTCACTTTCAGTGGATGTAAGTAGCAGTAGGTCCACAGTGAGTGGCCTTACTCTTTCGCTGATGCATAGAGTTGAGGCCCTTTGGTGGTGCTCTATACGTTCGTTCCCTGGTTTTCCTTACTGGTTATACTGGCAGTTTAAAAAAGACCTTGTATATCTTAGGTAATGTTCAAAGAATGAGTTATGGAATATACAGCTTGGCCTTACTTTAGATGACACCATTAAAAAACTGCTAGCTCCGCTTGGGCATTTTCACTTTCTGTACTTCAGAGGTAAATTTGTAAAAAATATAATTGAGCAGCTTAATTTAATTTTCATTTTATATATTTGGTAATTCATTCATTGCACTTTCAGAAGATGATATTATCTAGTCTGGCAAAATTCGTTTTCCTTATTTTTAATAACTGCTAAAGATAGTGTACTTTGGACTAATACAGGCTGATTTTTGGAGCACCAAGGAGCAGTCATTTTAGTTAGCTGTGTGATCATGTACAATTTCCATAGCCCAGTACATGAAAGTAACATAGAAGTATGCCAACATTCTCTTTACCGTGCATGTTGCAAATGTAAACAACTTCACCTTACACCTGTCACTCTCTCACAAGTTGATAATATTTATAGAGCACCCCATGTTTTAGACAAAGACAATAACTGCGATTTCACTCAAAACAGCATTTATCGTCGTTTTGCATAATGATAACGAATCATTACATAATGCCCTTTGATGTTGCAATGTAGCTCACGGGAAATTGATGGTACTATGACACATCAAGATCGAATTCTACATGCCTTACAAAGCGCTATCCAGATCACACACGCAAGTACTTTTCAGTGTGCACTTGAATTGTGTCGTTGGCTTGGTGACCAGCTGCTCGGCCTGATTGATAGGCATGGATACAGTGGCGGCGTTTTTAAAATAAACTGCAACCTTAGTATTGTCGCCTTTCTGACAGTTGTACCAAAAATACTGGGCTAAACTTCAGCTTGCAAGTTCCCCGAGTTCATTGACATTGACATCCTGTGCACTAGGCACCATGGCATTAAGAAATGCCAACGCATCTGCTTCAAGCATGTACCTCTCAGGCATGGTGGCCACGGTAGTCTTTCACAATCGCGTCCCACTTTACAAAGGCTGGCAGATCATGCGCAATACGTCTTGGTACCAGAACAAGATGCTCAACATTGGTGCCAAAAGTGGAGGTTCAACCCTGAACCTAGGAGACGGAACTTAGTTTTCCCTGCGCTAAGGAGCCAGAACTGGTCGACATGTGTTTAATGGCCAGGCAATCCATTAAGAAGATCGACTAGCAGACCATCAGACGTATCCAGCAGAACAGGCTCCTGGGCTGGAACTAGTTGTGGAGCTTCCACCTGTAGACGGTTGGAAGCTGCTGAAGTACTTCATAGCTCCAGGATTTAGTGGATTGGACTATCGTCAGTGGTAGGTACTCTTCATGCTTTGCTTCCATGTATTGTGCATGTGGAATGTATTAAGTAATATGTGTCTCTCATAGTAGAAAATGTACTACTCACAACAATATTTTCGTACAAAAATTAACTATACAATTACTAACACTCCAGCGTATGTGTATTCTCCGTAGGTCAGCGAGTAATAGCCTATATTGGGCTCTGGCCTTTATTTGCTGCGCTGGAGCTTGGCCCGTATCCTATCGTTACGACATAACCGATACAGTCACGCGGCTGTTCGTGTTCCCTTTCCATATAAAAGACACGGCATCAGCAGCGCACTTCCCCTTCTTAGTCTTTGTCCATGTACCATGCAGTATTCTGCCATAAACTGCACTGCACATATCTCTGTTCTCTCCAGCAACAGCCGCCCGCACATATTGTATGGCGTCATTGTGACGGTATATTCAACGGAATATATTTTGCTTCAAATAAAATTACCATGTTTCTCACAACAAACATGTTTACCACTGCTTCTATAGTATATACACTCCAAAACGTGGGCTGGTGGGATGGAGTTGCAAAAAACAGTAGATGGGTCCTATAAGTATGTCCACACACCCCAGACAGTGGGGTAGAAATGGCAAGCTTAGTTTCCATCAGCTCATCTAATTTCTATACTCATTCTCGTATACAATAAAGTTGACCTGTTGGTGGTAACATATCAGAATATATAACTTACGATTTATATATTAATATATAGATTTTACGATGGAACAAACATATTTACTCCTACTTCGAGCTGGATCAGGAATGGCTTTTTGAGATAACTGAGATGTATATAGCTTGGTCGGTTCTATGCAGTCATACAATATTAATTTACCAATGTTACTAAGCATAAAATGCAGTGGTGTCACTAGGGTTGGTGTCCCCCAGTGCGGTAACTCATGGTGTCACCCCATTGACCTCCTTCCTGCACAAAAATTCAAAACTTTTATAGACAGTCATTTTGGTGTCACCCCCTTTGATGGTATCACCCGGTGCAGTCCGCGCCCCTCTAGTGACGCCACTGATAAAATAGAGGTCATATATATATATATATATATATATATATATATATATATATATATATATATATATATATATATATATATATATATATCTATATATATATATTAAAATAACATGGCATTTAAAGTGTTGGTATAAAGCAAATTGATATATGAATACTATTGGTATATCAAATTGTGATCCGCCCATGGCGCAATAATACGCATATATAAACATTCTCGCAACCGTGTGCTACTGATCCTAGATCAATGATGAATTTCTGCACATTAATCATTAGTGACGTATGAAAATAACGATAAAAAGTGTTAATAATCCCCGTTTTCTAAATGAATTTAATATGGTACACAATTTCATCGCATTCCTTTCGGCTTTCTGTTCCCCGCTCCACTCTCATGCATAACGAAAAAAAAAAAAAAAAAAAAAAAAAAAACAAAAAAAACCCCCGCAGAAATCTGGAGTGAGAAAAAAAAGTTGGGTTGGATAAGAACCTTGAAATTGAACTTACGCCAAGTAACCTACAAAAATATAGTTCGTCGTAATGGTATGTGTTCACTGTCCTTGGGATTTATCTACAGTGTTTATATAATCAATGATACGAAGCTGCAAACCCTGTCGACATTATACGGCAAATTTCTCGGTTAAGTGGTACATATACTGTGATGTATTTAATGTTTTGTTGTTTTTGTTTCTTAAACCTATTATAATATTCTAAAAATTATTAACTAAATATGAAAATACCCAAAGTTCTCTCTCTCTCTCTCTCTCTCTCTCTCTCTCTCTCTCTCTCTCTCTCTCTCTCTCTCTCTCTCTGGCCCATTTTAGCAAGATACGGGCTAAAATCCATAACAAGAGGAGCGTAGATAATTATCGCTTGTATTTTCGCTTGTTTCATACAACGATGTCTCTGGACCTATGAATGATGGTAAAAGTTAAGTCAAACCGATCAGAGAGAGAGAGAGAGAGAGAGAGAGAGAGAGAGAGAGAGAGAGAGAGTTTTATGATCGGTAATACTGTTACTAAATCAGAATAATCACTTAGATCAACTGTACATATATTAAAATATTTTTATTGCCTCTTGTTGGTTCGTCACTTGGCTTAGTTTCTATTCCACATCAATTTCCATGCCACGGTGCGTGAATGGCTGAACGTTCATGTTAATGACGTAGCTAACCATCTGTTTATAGTGCTCTACTTTCTTCATTAAAACCATCTTTCATGTTTAAATCATAAGTGTGTATTATATTGATTTAATCAATGTGAACAAAAATAGAAACTCAAAAAGGAAAATAATCAACTTATCAATAATAAAGGTGCTTATGAATAACCACAAAAGGAATAGAACAACATTTTGTAGCGGACACACTCTGTAGTGATGTTAGGAGTTCATTCATTCGGTCAAAGCACAGCTGCCTGTAATAAATCTGATCGCCGTTCAAAGGGCAAATATGTGTATTTGTATGTGATATAAGTCAAATATATGTATAGTATGTAAGCTGTATCAATGATATACCACTAGTTGTATAAATTTTTCATTAAAAGGAAACTCGGCAAGCTTCGTTTCCTTTTCATGAAAAATGTATACATCTCGTGGTATAACATTGATACAGTGTACATACTTTATATATATATATATATATATATATATATATATATATATATATATATATATATATCAGGGTTCGCAACTAACACTGTTATTAACTAGTCAAGCGGACTAACAGGACAAAAGACACACTAGTCCGAAGCAAAATCCATTAGTCCTCAAAATACATGTACGTAACACAAGAATAGAGATTTATAACATTATAAATTATATTGATTTGCCATCAGTTTGTCCCAAATCATAATCTTCTCCATCCGACTCTGAATACTCCTCCATATATAGTGGTCTTCTTTGTCTCGGTCCACAAGAGTTCCATAAATATATAGCCGGCACTGGATCATAATCAGCAATGTCTTCACTTAAAAAGTGAATCGTTAACAAGTCATTCAAAACACTGCTGCGCAATCTGCATCTCCAATCAGATTTCGTCATTTTCATTTTACTGAATCCGCTCTGCATCTGCAGACGAGGGTGGAAGGGTCAACACAATGTCCACCAGTGCAAGAATGTTAGTGTGACCTTCTTGAAATCTCTTGTTAACATCACACCATTGTAAGTTCTCTACCTGACATCCACAAGCATAAATTAAACTTTTCAAGAGTTGCCACTCCTCTTCAACCTTGTCTGGATAGAAGCCTGCCATTGTCATTACTGGGGAAAAATGTTCCAGCAGAGTTGTAACATCCTCATCACCAAATCCAATATGATTTGAGTATCTTGGCCATAAATGAAAATTTGCAAAATGTGTGGCTTTCAATACATCACATTGCTGTTTGTCAAATCGGGCATCCAAGTGTTCTGCTAAACTGTTGATCATGTTCTCTCTAGGATGAAGTGATAACTGCAATGATTTTGGGGAACTTTGTTCTTCTAGTACAAAATCATGAAATTCTTTTATAGGTCCATTACCAATATCCTGCAGAAACTTTTTTAACCTAGGTCTGTTTCTTAATTTCAACTGTTCTAAGACATCAATAGTTGCAAGAACTCTCGGTTACACTTCAGACACCAAACAAGACTCATTTTGAAGAAACAATAACAACTTGGACAGTAAATTTATGACATCTGTCAAGAAGTAGGCATAATTAACAAGATGCAGATCAAGAAACATTTTCATATAGCCAGCTGCTTTCCCGGTAGCTTAAAGTCTTCTAGATGAAGGCTAATCAGTTTTAGTCAACGTCTGGAGGTGGCTGACTATTGCTGGATATGATTTATTGTCCAAATCCCTCTGCCAATGTGCCAACCATCTAGTTCCACCAACACGAGCTGGGACTATCTTGGTGATTCCCAGCACCTCATATGCACCTAACAAATCACTTCTATTTAAAGGGCTATTTCGATCAAAATAGTAAAGTCCTGTTAACACCTCCTCAACGTTTGCATAGATAGGATTTTTTTTTGCAATGGCAGCTTTGTAAGCCAATTCCAAACGATGAGCATGGTAATGTATTCCTACAAGACATTTCTGCGATTCTCTAAATCTAGCAATAACACCATTGTTTTTTCCTGTATTGACAGCAGCTCCATCAGAATCAAATCCAACAAGTTTACTTTTGTAATCAGGCATTGCAACTGAAGCAAATGCATCATCAATAGCTCCTAAAATCCCATCAGCATTAGCTGGTGAAACTTCTGTCATACCCAAAAATGAGGTGCATATTTGCCCACCCATGGCAGTTCTCACATAAGCAACTTTTTGTTCACGGAACCCTTTATCAGTGGAACCATCAGTGATAATACTAATAAATGGTGCTGATTTAATCTTTTGTTCAAGTTTATTTCTTGCACACTGTGCAATAAATTCTGAAAACACTTGTGCCTCTTTGTCATTGAAATATGTTTGACCAATATCAATTCCCTTTTTGCTATCCAGTTGGACCATCCACATATAATCGCTAAACGGCCTTCTCATTTTTATTAGGGCGTTTACATTCCTAAACAAAACTAACATTCTTCCAACAACTTTTTCGTTTAGCGTCATGT
Organism: Megalonaias nervosa; assembly: GCA_016617855.1. Classification (NCBI taxonomy): domain Eukaryota; kingdom Metazoa; phylum Mollusca; class Bivalvia; order Unionida; family Unionidae; genus Megalonaias; species Megalonaias nervosa. Next base: position 70,325 of record JAECUM010000724.1, read on the forward strand.
CGATTTTACTTGCAGATGACTGTCTTTTGGGTTTCGATAATTCTCGACTCGTGGTCATGCATTTCTGATGGATTTGTGATTCGGTTTCATGGTATACTATTGTTTACAACCTTAAATTGGAACATCCAACTACAAATGAGCTTTTTTCATTCTCCATTTTTGAATGCTCTCTGCAGACGCTGCAAAACATGGAATTTACTTCGGGTTTAAAGTTAAGCCACGGCCGACCGCATTTCCACTTCTTTAGAAAAGTTCGGTTCCTACTTTCTTTATCATACTGTTTGCCGCGTTCTCTTTTGTCCTCGTTAGTGTCAGTCTTCAGGCTTTTGGCCGGATTTTCCACACCTTGTACAAATCGCCACATTGTTTTCTTCGCTTTCTTTGTTTAACTATGATCCTGGTCAGTGCGACAATAACGCTTTGCACACAATTTGTAATGCTTAATCTAAAGCGCCTAGGTGATCTGGATTTACATACGGGAGTTACAACAAGTTCAGTAACTAAAAATAGCAAGTTGTTTGTCCGCATTTCTGTCATGGAATTCATTAAAAAAATACGAGAAAAGCAAACTTTAAAATATATATGTATATGTATGTATGTATGTATGTATGTATGTATTGCAAAATATGATGATTTATATAGGATTTGCAGGGATTTTGCATATAAATTTTTTTTGCAGAGTATGGAGTCTAAACATGAATTTTGTTCTTGAGTCACTAAAGATATATTTTTCTTTAGATTTTCTGTTGTGTACAATTATGACAGTTATGTTTTTCTGATATTTTATTTCATTAATGTGACATTTTCTTTCTGATCATTCCGCAGCACAATGTCTGGCGAGAAGAAATACAAGGTCAACTTTGTTGAGAACTTCATACTGAGTGGTGTTGCTGTTGCCATTTCTAAGACGGAAGCCGCTCCCTTAGAGCGTGTCAATCTCCTTGTCCAGTGCCAGGCTGAGATGCTCAAGTCTGGACGCTTAACTGAGCCTTACAAGGGCGTGATTGATTGCACCATCCGCACCCACAAGACTGAGTGGTTCCAATCCTTCTGGAGAGGCAATTTGGTTAGCTGCATTCAAAACTTCCCCTCTGAGGCTCTCAACTTTGGCTTCAAGGTGGGTATTGGTGTCCTTATCAAGACTGAGAAAGTTTTTCTTCTTAGGCTTTTTGTCTGGTCAATGTTTGCAGATAGCGAGGCATATGAATCACACTTTTCTCTCTGACAATTAAGATTTGGGATTATTTAAGTCTTTTATCATTCAGCATGCTGTGGTGTGCTGGTAACACTTGAATAGACCTTGAAACACTTCTATACGATATTTTATTACGAACGAAACAGAAATCCACTAACCTGTGCAGCCAAGTACTGTGAAACCCCACTATCATAGCTTTATTATAAATTAAATTCGAATATAGACCAGTTGTGGAGTGGCTCAGCAATTTATTTAAGTACTAGAGTGCTTTATCGCCAAAATAAACGAGTTTGATTTCATAATTTAGCAAGATGTGTTGTGTTCTTGAAGAAAAAACAAATTTCTTTACACTATAATTTGTGAAAGACATTAGCTCCTTAAAAAGCTGATGATTGCTAATCTAATTATTGAACCATCAACAATAAAGCAAGTAAGTCTTTTTTGAATCTGTCTTCCATGTATCCTGTTTAAAATTGTTGTCCATTACAGTATCAACAATAGCCAACATGTTTGATCAGTTATCTGACATACGCAACTAGACACCAAACAGTGCAGTGATTTAAAAACATTTCTCACTCCAATTTAGAAATAAATTAATTTGCTTACCTATTTAAGGGAAAACAATACACCATCAATGCTCAGTCAACCATCATACACATCTGTGAACGAAAGAATGCCATTGCTATACAAGTTTATCTTCGGAATTGTAATGAGCTGTTCTGGGCATTGCCACCTACATGTATCTTAATATAGTTAACTCCTTAGATATAATCGCATATTATGTCAGTCATATAAATTTTGAGATCATCATATGGCTATAAGCATATGCTTAAAATCTGACCTAATCCTTTTTATTTTCTAATCAGAAATATAGACATCAGCTTCAAGTGCTGCATAGGCCACCTATTATAGTAATACTGAAATTACATGTACTGTTTATTTGGAACAGAACCATTCAAATTGTAGGGGTGCAGGGATTTGCTGTTATAGTCAACAAAAGACTCCCTCGCTTTGCTCTGCAGTAGTGAAAAGTTATAATTATCAACATAAGTTTCAATGAATATAGATCTTATTGTATATATGTTTTCTCGATCATTAGAGAATCGCTCGACTTTATTATTCTAGGGCACTAATTATCTATGAAATTGCTGGTTTACTCTCAGACTTGGTTGGACTTGTTGAATTGTTTGTCTCAAGTACATTATGAGATCGATACCCTTGCCCTTATAAAAAAAAATTTAAGTTAAGGTATTTGACAAGCATAAATATAAGTTTCTTTTCGGAAGCTCCTAATGTCTGATTTATGCATTTTATATTCAGTCTAAGAGAAGTCCTTATAAAGTTTTGAAGATATATTGTTTCATAGGTTAGTTGTGAATGTATTATCAAGAAATTATGCATTTGGATTCAAATGGAATTAAACAGAGGAATAGAAATTATGCATAACTGTACACATTTTCGATGGGATTACTATTATGCATGTAATGAGATAGGTTGGTGAATACACTTTTTAGTTGCCAATTTTCTTATACATGTATATGTAGTAGTAAGGAAAAACAAGGACTCTAGCCCAAAACCCCTATCCCAGGTCCCAACCAACTAAAAACAAATACAAATTCCCACCCCAGGGACTCACCCGCCCCGGCCAACAATTTTTTTTTCTAAAAATTATGATAAGGTTTCTGGCCAAAGTTTATTGCATTATTGTTACATAAAATTGACTAGGGAGGATTCAAGGCATTGTTTGAGATTATTTTATTTCTAAAGTTTAGACAAAATTTCATACCCTATCATCACCATAATTTCTTTTGATAATTATTTTCATATTTGTTAACTCTCATTGGTAGAATATCTGTTAACATACTGTCAATAATACGAAACTCGCGTATTAAATCGTTCGTATCATATTTTATACCTCGCAAGTAAGATCGTATTTGATCAAGTAATATTTTATAAGTGATACTTGCTGTTTTGCAGGCTTTTTTTCCTCAAGTCGAAGCTCAGTTTTTTTACACGCTGTTGCAAGAGAAACACCAACGCCAGATATTATTAACAAAAACGGATTTAATGATGCTCCATTTGAGATTATACCAGAGCTGGTCATTAGCAGTGGTAAATATGATATTACTCGAAGTATTCTGCTATAATACTTGTAACATTGTTTTACAAACCAAAGTTTTTATGATAATATCCGTAATATTGCATTAATGCGTCCACATCTTCTTTTGGAATTTCCTTTGAAATATGATTGAAATCGATGATCTGTTTTTTCATTATACAATATTTGCTTACAATTTTTATACAATATTAAAAACTTTAGCACCAACAATCGAATCCAGAAACTCACGGAACTTATTATTGTTAGGATTAGCTATAAAATCTCTGTACTTTGATAAACATCTGACGAAGTATCTCTATATCGTTTATCTGTCAATACCTCATTTTTCTTTAACCAACTGTAGGAATCAAACGTGTTTTCTATTTCGTGTTCGTACAAATCTGTTTTCTTTACCAAATTACCGTATTCTCTTTCTGTTTCATAAATAAACCCGAGTACCAGGCTTATTTGATCCAAAGTAAAAGTTTGAGAACAAGATGTTGTCTGATAATTGCGTATGCGACTATGAAATTTATTAGCATTAATTTTCGGGGTCTGTCTCGTTCAATTGTGAGAAGACCAATAGCAAAAGCTACTTTTAACATTAAATTTTCGTATGGTTTCGTGAGTATTTTCTCAACTTCGGTGTAATAATTTCGTATTGATAATTGTCTAGAGCGTCGGAGTGATGGAAGTGGAAAATCATCTTCATCACTTATGTTGTAGTAAGAATCAACCTTGCTAATTTAACTTCTTCAAAAACTGTTTTCGCTCAACATCATTGAAATTATCGATTTCCTTCTTAAGATTTTTGATTATCTCTAGAGAGTTCTTAACAATAATCAGATCGAATCCAGGTCTTTTACGTATCATTGGTAAAATTGCGTTCGAGTACACTTTAATAATTAACGTTGTATCCGCTGTACTAACAATTTTATCTAGGGTTTCATTGTCATGATAGTACATACCGAGATACTTAAAAATTTCTCGTTTGGAAATCTATCACGTAAATTTGTATTTCTTTTTAATTTTAATGTTTTAGATTCCGCTAGTTTGTTGAGACCATCATGATTATTGTTTATTCCTTTTTCTTCCTTTGCTCTTCAACTATAAGCGTTAGCTTTTAATAGATTTGATTGAATTATTGAGTCAATATTTTCCTTGCTTAGCTCGCGCAATAATTTTTTTAGAAGGGTTTCAGTTTGCACTTGTTCTTCACGGCAATCATCGGGATGACAGTATTTGTTTATCATATCAAAATTTTCTATTGCTTCTATTAGTTGTGGCCCTAGCATACGCATAACTCGAACAAAATTATTTTCGCTTTCTGATAATTGATTTGCTGTATCGTTTATCGGATCAAAGTTCAGTCTATTTTTCATATTATTGATTTTATTAATAGCTTGTGATTCAATGCCAACATCTGGTGTACTACAATATACGTGCAGTTTAAAAATTTTATCTTAAAATTCTCTCTCAACGGTTATAATTGCTGGTTCAGACATTATTTTATAACGTTAGATTAAATTTGATCATCGAGTGTGTACATTTGAAATGCTGTCAATCCTGGAAAGAGACCTTCAGTTTCGACAACATAAATTCAGAAATAAAAGTACTTGTTAACGGTGTTTTCGGTTGGAACTGTAAAGTATATTGTTGTTGAAATATATATGTTTGTTGCATTATACAACGTTGTCCAGTCAATATCATTGTTTGATCCTTCCAATTGCCAATTATAAATTCGCCCAATATTAGAGTTTAATCGACCGCACAAATGAAATTGCCAAATAGCGACTGTATTGGGACATTTGATTTTGATACAAAAATCTCTATTTTCTTCGTTAGTAGTCCATTCTTGTTTATCAGAGAAAGCGTAATGAGGGTAATTTTCAGGATAATGTGTTGATGCGCTTACCTCAATCCCAACTCGGTTATCAGTTGCCTTAAGAAGTGTTGGAATATACCCAACATTATTTTTAGTTCGTTTTATACCACCACTAGATAGACTATCAACTTACGCCTTATTTGTTAGATCATTAGGGTTAACTGGAACATATGTCGTCGTTATTTTATTGTTTCTCATATTTATATTACCTGACATTGGTCCACCGGAATTATCGAGCTTGTTATCGTCAACGAATTTTAATTGCGCATAACTTACAGCTTGTGTACTATCAACATTTGCTGGTGGATACGCAGTTTCCAACCCAATAATTTTTTTACTGGACATATTAATATTGCCTGTAACCGTTCTGCCTGTTTTGTCAAGTTTCTTATTATCCATGTATTTCAACTGTAAATAACTTACCACTTGGGTTTGATTCAAGTTTGCTGGCGGATACGCGGTTTCCAAATTTATTATTTTTTTCCTGACATATCCAAGTTATCGCTTAAAATTGCTCCCGTCAGTGATAGTTTGTTATTGTCGATCGTTTTTAGTTGTGAGTAACTTACCGCTTGAGTAAGATTGACCTTTGGTGGCGGATAATCAACTTCTAAACCAAATACTCGCTGACTGACATTAATAAATAACCTGTCATTATGTCGCCGGTTTTTTTTTATACTAGTGATGATGTATCAGTTATTGTTGATGGTTCGTCTCCTGTAAGTGCTGTTCCAAACATTGTGTAATAGGTCATATTATGTAAAATATATAACATAAAATTGTATAACAATAATGGCGAAGTCAACGATATTAAATTTTGACACCGAACGATTAATCAAACATAAATATAATAACGAACTTTCAGATTGTCATTATCTTATTGTTGGTCGTACAGGCTCTGGCAAAACAGATTTATTATTGAATCTCTTACTCAACGATGACTTTAACGACGATACGGTATACATTTACACAATTAACCCACAACAGGATAAATACAAATTATTGAGCGAGTACAATGATAAACTTCGTGATGAGCTTGGCGCTGGCGAAGACGTATTTATAATCAAGCAACCAGAGGAATTAATTCTAGTTGACGAACTTAATTCGTCCGAGCATAAAATAATTGTATTTTACGATATTCCTCTAAACAACGAGGAGATGAATAAGATTAAATCTTATTTTTCATTATCGCTTAACAAAAAATGTAATTCGATTTATCTCGCGCAAGGATTTTATAACGTTGACAGATTTATTAGGCGAAATACGTGATGTTTCATATTATTTCCAGGACTCGATAATGTTGATGTTAGAAATATTGCAAACGAGCAATGCGGAGATGCAACAAAAGATAAATTTATTGAATTATATCACCAACCAACCAAAGACAAATACAATTTCTTTTTATTTGATAAACGAGCGCGTGATCCAGCTAAGATGTTTCGTTGTTGTATCGACACATTTCTATAGACGAATTTTATAGAGCGTAAAAAAAAGGCAATGGACAAGCATCAATAAAAAATTGAATTACTTAAAAAATTTGTTACAACTCGAGCTGCTTTTAAGAAAAAAAACGGAAGAAGCTCGTCGAGGACAAGTTCAAGCAGAAGAAACAGCCGCTAGTTTTCTTAAACCTGTTACCGAATCAGTACTTGGCAAACAACCAGAAATATCTGCGTTATATCCAGAAGAACTAGAAAAGATTAAAGAAAAAGGTTTGTTAGGTTTACTTGAAGAAAGATCAAAAGAAGAAACTAAAAAAATTGCAGAGGAGCTTGTGATTACTATTGCTGATTCTGCTATACGACAGGCTGAATTTGACAAATTAATTACTAACCCTCTTGCACTTCAACATGTGATAGCAAAAATGACGGTTAATCCAGCTGGGTTGAGGAAGTTAATACAAAATTTATCAGAACAAACTAAAGAATTTTTCCGAGCAACAATAAATGATCCATAAAATTATCATAGAAGAAATGCCTATTGTTACGTATATGTAATTAAATTTCTTGTTTGTTAGTTTTAAATTCTTTTTTTTATTTTTGTTTCATTACATTTTATTGTAAGAACAATATTTTTACTGGATTTTATATTTTTCCCAGTAAATTTAGTCTTTCGTTTTGATCTGATTAGGACGCAAAAGGTTGCTTTATCACTATTTTTAGCTAACCTAGTTCTTAACCTTGTTTCCGATTTTGTAAACATTCAATGAAGACGATTGGCTATTATCAAGGTCATGTTCGGCCACGTGTTAGCTAAGTTGTAAACAGCCTTTCTTTTCTTTAAAACCAGCGTGAGAATCTGATTCTTAGATAGGGCTATTCTAGAGTTCGTGCAAATTGTCATTTTATTTACTGCGCGGTTTGATGATTAAGTGATCATGTGACCCATTACGAGTGTAGAAATGACGTTTTAATTGGGTTTAATACTCACATCTCAGTGAAATTTGGTCAGTCGTATCCTACACCTTTAAGAGCTCAAGGTGTTTTTTTTTTATTGTTGAGGCCAGTTTGTTGTAAAGTTCATCTATTTTTTGGGATTTAATAATTTATGTTCTCTGGAAAACAATACAAGTGCTTTTCTTTATAAAATTTCTGGGACAAAGACATTTAGTGGAAATTTATTCTGGAATTCTAAGCTGGAACATAATAAATTGTGATTCAACGAGGAACTGTTGCCATCAGTACAACGACCTTATCTGACGTCATCACCTTCCATATTGGAACTTCATCGAGATTAGAACCTGGATTCAATTAGAACTGTTTAGTGATAGGACTTATATTTTTTCAATTCTAGGATTAATATTTGGATTATATTCACAAACCGTTAAGTCCTATTTCATATTTTTACCTTGTTTTCTAGGGAAATAAATTAGTTTGTTAAAACATACAAAGTTTGTTGGCTTCACTCTTTTCTTTTGTTACTTTTGTGCAAGCCTACACCTAACATTTTTGAAAAAGAAGTAAAAATTTACAGAGGACAATATAGGGTGAAAATAGAAGATTCCGAATTTATCGAATTTATTAAAAAAATATCTGACAAAAGACAAACTTAACGATCTTAATAATATTTGAAAATGGAGTGATGATGATTACAATAAACTAAACGAATTTTAAACGATAAAATTAATAACTTTTTAACAGCTGAAAAAACGCTTAAAGAAGCTAAAACAGATGGAGAAATGTTGGCTATGTTGGAGATAATGAGAGACGGAGTTATCGCTCAGGTTTTATATAAGATCGCAGATCAGTATAGAACCAGAGAAAAAGATTATGATTAATCATGGAATTTCAAAAGATTATTTGACAAGTACGAAAACGACCGAGATAAAAGATCACCAGAGGAAACCACTGGATCTGGCGTTAAAGTTTTTACATCAAACGCTGAACTAGTTGACAGACTTATATTATTAATAACATCAAAAGAAGCTGGTAATGAAAGTACGGAAATCGACAACGAAATTGTAGATATATTAGATCATCTTAGATCGAGCAGATTACTAACATCAGACGAGTAAGAAATTTTACATAACGATCTTATCTAACAACATTGATATAATGTGAACAATATTGTTACTCGACTCGTCACAAACAACGAGTGACATCGCAAACTTTTCTGTGTACTATAATCCGCCAATAATACTAGATCCTAGCAAACAGTACGAAATCGGATTAATTTCTGCCACAGTATGGCATTCTATGGCAGGTGTAAAATTAAACGCCAACGACGACTTTACATTTAATTCTGGTGCTTGGGTGTCAGTTAAAATACCACAGGGAGCACATAATGTAACTGATCTCAACAAAACGATAAGAGAGTTGATAACAAAATACACCGCCGCAGGCAATTTTGAGCTGACTCCAAACTATAATACGCTACAAGCTAGAATCACATTAAAAAATATTTTGATAATGGATTTCTCACCAGCGACTAGTATCGGATCATTATTAGGCTTTAAAAACCAACAATATGGCAGTGTGGCAGAACAGAGTGTATCTTATGACGGAGATCTTCCAGTTAACATAACACAAGTGAACACAATATTGATCAATTGCCCTATTGCATCAGGGTCGTATTCAGCTTTAGGAAGTCAAGGTCAAACAATCTATAGTTTTTCGCCAGATGTCCCGCCTGGTTCACTGATGCAAATTACTCCTCGACAAATAATATACCGGTACTATCCAATTACTCCTGAAAATCAAATAACCAGCATAACAATGCAACTAACAGATCAATCAGGACGACAAATAGATCTTAACAATGAATTTGTCACGTACTATTTACACTTACGCGCGATCACTTCGTGATTGTAAGCGTAAATTTTGTAAACCTAATTTAATAACAAAGATGAGACCAAAAAAAGTTTATAGAAGGAAAATTGTAGATGGATTTTTTGGAAATATATTTACAAAAATTAACTGAAAACATCCCAGGAATTGCGCGTAAAGTAGTACCAATTGCACTTGACGCATGTAAAGCTATTGCTAGCACTGCTGACACTGCAGTAGTACAAAAGATCGCTGATAAAATTCAAGGCAGCCCTCCTTCAAACGCGGAAATAAAACGAGCAATATCAGATATTTCACCAACAGCGGAAACATCACGAGCTACAATAGTTACAAGAAAAAAATAATTCTCACCACGTGGTGAAGAAGTAATACGCAAACTTGTAAAGAAAACAAGGCAAATAACGCCTGCTGCTTTTTAGTTGCTGTAATTTTGTGTGCCACTCAATTTTGTTTGGATTATAGAATAAATAATGTCAGTTAAAAATTATCTCGATCTTGCCGAAGAACGTGATACCGACGATGCAGTGAAAGAATTCGAGTATGTTGAGTATCTCGACGAAAACTCAAACGAACCAAATAAAGCTGGTGTCAGATCTTTTAACACAAGAGACGAGGACGTGTTTCTATTGCCGCACAAGGCGGTGTTAGAAGTGCGTAGTGAAGTGTTAACAGCACTTAGCGGTGATATTGCAGCTGGTGCAGAAAATGCACTTGTCAATAACGGTTCTAGTTTATTTCAAAGCGCGCGGTACCAACTGGCCAATCAGACTGTGAAAGATTTTTCAATCCACTTGCCTATAGCAAATACAATACTAAATATTGTCTCGTTCAGCGATGATTATTGGAGATCAAATATGATGTGGTTTAAGGATACCTCATTTGGGACAGCTGTTTCAAGAGAATTTCGTACTGGTGATGGCGCTCCTGCTGCAGATAATAATAATCTAATCGCTAATCCTGCTGGTAATGCAGCTGGTGATATTGGAGACGCAAAAAGATTAGCTGTCACAAGATTACGACGACAGGAACAAGGGATATGCCAAACGAAAAGCATTTGCCGCAGAATCTCACCAAATAACAATGATGTTTTCGTTAAGTACAATTTTTAGATTTTGCCGCGAATATAACAAAGTTTTTTGCAGGGTAAAACATACACTATTTTAGATCGAGCTGATCAAAACGATTGTATAATACACGCCGCTGGTGTGGCTGAAGGACAGTTTTCTATTACAAGATTAGCGCTGTGGATGCCACGAGTTGTCCCATCTGTAACTAAAACGATGGAACTCGAATGATTATTGACCGCTTACACTAAAAATATATATTTTCAGCAAAACAGAATTTACCAAACAGCAAATCCAACGCAAATGATTACACCTGGCGTGTTACAACTACGTCAAGCGAACAATTACCGCGACACTTGTTTGTTGTATTTCAACGACAGGCACGTCGTAATAATCAAGAAATGAACAACTCTATATTTGATAATCCTGATGTTAGACGAATATTTGTTAGAGTAAATTCTAAACAATATCCCGAACGTGCAATCGAATGTAATTTTGCTGATGATGAAACAAAAAGCATATCTCAGCCGTATATGTACCTTATAAAGGCTATGCAAAATTATCAGGACGCAGACAGTGGGTCTCAGATAGCAGTAGAGGAATTTCGATCACTGTATCCTGTCTTTTGTTTTGATATATCAAAACATTCCGAGCGAGTTATTGGATCGACTGTTGATATTGAAATCACTTGGACGCTTGGCGCGCTGCCAGTTGTCAGTGATAGATTCTTGATAACTGATGCGACCAAGGGAAGGATGACTGTCCAAGTGTGAGTATTGTATGACAAACAAGTATAAAATGAAAAAGGAATACGCAACCAGAGAAATATACGTAACTCCCGGTCAAATTAAAAAATATTAGCAGCGGTTGCCAAACTTAATTCTATCTCTCTAATGATATCTCCAGAGACTCTAGGGACTTCTGTCGCTGTAGTGAAAGTAATGTTGACGCAAAAACAAATCAGGGAAAACCGTTTGTGCTCAAACTGTCTTTTGCGTAAATAACAGCGCTGGCAAATATTTTTGTCGACGATTAAAAAATAAAATAAAATAAAATGTAATTGAGATTGTGATAAAGATCTTTGTATCGAACAAGATAACATTGTTACGTATTGTCAATCATGCAATCGACGTGAGGTAATTGGCAGCGGTATTGACATCCACAAATTTATTGGAAAATTATCGAGACCAAAAGGAGGGTGGACATTACCTGGCCACTAATATATCGGGCCGTACAATCCACTAGACAAACAGTTAGACGGAAACGATAATCCATTACCAGGACAAGAGCCTTATAATCAAGTTGATGCAATAGCAATGCGTCATGATATCTGTTATCGTGATATAGGGCGTACTGATAACGTTCGTGCAGAGAGCTCAAAATCAGACTGTGATAAGATAATGCTAGATGAACTACGCGATATGATACCTGTAAATATGAGAGAACGATTTGATAGAAGGTTAGTGCAGGGATTAATTGGAACAAAATATAAGTTAGGGTTTGGAAAAGAATTGTACGATAATCTTGCATCAGAGCCACATAAACCTAAAAAAAAGTTTCCACGACGAAAGGTTGTCGCAAATGCTGTTGATGATGTCTGGGCAATAGATTTTGTAGATATCTCAAATCTTGCTCAGTTCAACGATAATAAGAAATACTTGTTTAACGTTATTGACATTTTTAGTAAATACGCGTTTAGTATACCCGTTTCGGACAAAACTGGAACACTGATGACTGATGCGTTAAAACAGATAATAACAAGTACCGAAAGAAAACCAAAGAAAATTTCGACCGATCACGGAGCGGAGTTTTTTAATAAAAAAAAAATTGAGCATTATTAGAACAAAATAATATAAAAAAAAGTATGTTACCTGAAATGAGGGGAAAAGTGTTATCGTTGAAAGATTTAATCCTAAACTAAACGAGCTGATACATAAGCATTTGACAGCTAAAAACACAAATAGGTATATTGATGAACTTTCACAAATTGTTGACAAATATAATAACACAAAACATCGAACCCTTTCCGCCAAGGAAAGGAAGATGTCACCAAATGACGCAATTAAAAATCCAATATTGGCAAATGAAAACATATACCGGCGACATAAATTTAAAGTCGACGATCGAGTTCGAATTTCGTTAACAAAAAAGAGTTTGAGAAAGGATTTACCCCATACTGGACTGAAGAAGTATTTATAGTTGATAAAGTTTAATGACAATACCCGTAACATATGCGCTGAAGGATCTAGCAGGTGAGCCTGTAAATGGTAGTTTTTACGAACAAGAACTACAAAAAACTGAACAAGATCTTTTTGTTATCGAACGAGTAATTAAAAAGCGTGGTAATAAAAGCCTTGTCAAGTGGCGCGGTTATAGCGATAAATTTAATGGTTGTGTACCAACTAAATCTATATTATCGACAACGTCGAGGATGAAACAAAATTGTTATAAATTTCCTCGTATTTACGTTTGACAGATTTACATTTTATTGGTTTGCATAACGATATCAAATATCGTCTGCCATCGTCAGAAATCGTCATTGAGTTAAATATCTTGACAAATATAAAATCGAATTTTATATTTTTCTGTCGGTCTGGAATTCTAATGTTTAAAAAGAGTTTTATCTTTTACCATAAGGACTGATTTTCATCTACTGTAAAATTAAATTTCAAAATTTTCTTTGTGATATGATATTTTACATTATATCGACCAGTTGTCGGTCTGCTGTAAATTTTTTTAATCAACTACACCTACAATTTCGTTTTATTCGTCGTTATTGTTAAGTAGAATGCCATCCTCTGTGTAATCAACCGAGTTGTGTTTATCTCCTACTGTAGCATCTGCTGCTGTAAAATTATCGTCCGCGATTGTATCGCTGGCGTAGATATCAGCAAGTCGTTTCAATAAGTCCATATTATAAAATATTTTTATCTAATTTATAATGATAAGATGACTAATGAGATAAAATATCATCAGAAAGTTAATATATTAAATTATGGAGAATTAACCGAAGCAGTGCGAAAATGTTTGTCGGGGTATAGTTGTTATTCTGTTGACGTTATCGTTATGCAAGGTGATTCTAGTAAGATTCTGCTAACAGCGGCAGAAAAAATAAACTTAATTACAGAACGTTTATTACACTAAACTTTAACAAAGATGATGTTTTAATGTTTGCTCATAACTGTCTTACCAAAACTGAGCTAGAAAATATAATTAGTCGTCATATTTAGAGACGATTCTGTCAAATGTTGATTGTGATGTAGCTGATTTTCCTATTCCATCTGCGACATATTTTTTGTTTTTGTACAGATTTTAAAATGTTTTGCCGCGGCTGTCATCGAAGGAAATTTTAGTTCCTCATCTGTTTTCAGACTTACCGCAATGTCAGGTTTTACCGGACATCTAAAATTTGACCCATTATAACCTAGTCTTCGTCTGTTATTTTCTTGTTGAGTGACAAGTTCGAGATTTATTAAACGATTGTCTGTTTTAATACCGTTGACGTGGTGTATCACTAAACCATCAGATATGGGTCCGTTAAAACTTTCGTAAACAAATCTATGACTAAAATGAGCAACATAATCTGTTTTTCTTCCTCTAACAGTTATTCTAAGCTATCCCATGTTATGTATAAAACCAACAACTTTTTTCGTTTGGATATTTCGAATAATTCCAAGATCATTCGTCTCGTAGAGATCAAATACGGGATGAGGTTGAAATTCACTTTGTAAAGACAAGTTTTCAATGTTATCATCAGTAACCGCGCCGTTAACATGATATACTCGCTGTTCACCTGGTATGTCTCCGCAAAACAAAGTGTAAATAAAATCTTTTCTAAACATTTCTACTTTTTGAGTATTATCTCCTTTAACGCTGATCGTATAACCAGCTGGTGTTGCTTTCTCAACCGGTTGTCCGTATTTGACATGAATCACCGACCCTAACATATTTCCCTCGTACGAGTTATACTGGGGGTGAATATAATAGTACTCTTGCTCGCTTGCGCTTGTCAGATTATTTTGTGCCATTATACTATAAGCATTTTATAGTTCTAATTGATTGTTCAACTAGCGCATGCGCAGTGTGCGGTGAGATATCGATCGAAAAATCAATTAGAGATATAATATTACATAATATAATAATGCTGAAGTTACGTGATATAGCCAAAAAGAGCCTTATAGAAGAACCTACAAAAATATCCACTGCTTTTGCAGGATCTGACAACAGCTATCGATTTGATAAACAAGTCGTCCTGGTAAATTTCACTGCGACGAATATTTATCATTTGTGAGAACCACCTGTAAAACGTGCACTTGAAAAACATAAGGGTTTGAAAATACTAGTGCAATATCACGTTATATTTTCGAAGCTACTTGGGACAGAAGAGAAAATTGCAGACCCTTACATTAACGCAAAATCAAAACGTGTTTTATTTGGAACTGATCTTTCATCACTTGCTGATGAAATACACCAGGAAATTTGAAAAAAAAAATAGAAGAATTTACAGAATTAGATTCGAGCTGGAAGTTTGAGATGATTACTGAAATTTTATTTCAGACAATAAAATATAACGTCTTACGCGGTAGTTCGTATATTGACCTACCACAAAAAATAAAAAATAGAAAATGCTGTATAAACGTAAAAAACTTTGATAAGAGATGGTTCCAGTAGGCTATTCTTTCTGCGATGTTTCCAGCAGAAAAATACGCTGATCTAGTTGACAATTATTTTTGTCACGTATCAAAATTAAATTTAAATGGCACTGACTTTCCAGTTGCAGAAAGTCAAATACCAAAGTTTGAAAAGCAAAATAATATATCGTTAATATATTCGGTCTTGACGAGCGTGAAAATGTTTATCCAAGGTATATTTCAGAAAAAGCTTCGCAATCGACAATGAACTTGCTGTTTTACAAAAATCATTACGTTAGGATAAAAAACTTTAACAGACTTGTTGGTAGACAATATAACAAATATAAAAAATAAAAAATACTTCTGTTATCGCTGTTTGCACGGTTGCTCAGACAATGAAAAATTACAAAAGCATCTACAGCATTGTAATAATATACAAGGAATAACGATGCCGTCCAAAGATAATAATTTATTACAGTTTGTCAATCATAAGCATAAACTAAAAGTTCCTTTCGTCGTATACGCCGACTTCGAGTCCTTACTTCAGCCTGTGCTTGGCGCAGAAAATAATCCTAACCAGTCGAGTACAAGAAAAATTCAAAATCATATTTCTTGCTGAGTAGCGTATAAGATAGTTTGTTGTACTAATTCGAGTTTATCACAACCAATTACATTGTATCGCGGTAAGGATCCAGCTGTTCGGCTTCTCAAGCAGTTGATTAATGAAGTTGATGATATATTTAAACGTTTAAGAAAAACAACTCCAATGATATAACTGACAGCCCAACAAGAATCTGATCACGAATAAGCGGAATTTTGTCATATTTGTGAAAAAGCCTTTGACTCTACCGATAATAAAAAAGTACGTGATCATTGTCATTTGACGATAATTGTAATCTAAAGTTTCATGCTGCATATTTTATTCCAGTTGTTCTTCACAACTTCCAAGGATATAACAGTCTCATTATCGTAGAAGCTTTTGGTGATCCTGAAATAACGTCTCGTTTAAAACTCGATAATATGATCAAGTGTATCCCAAATAATTTTGAAAAGTATATGTCAGTTACTTTAGGTAAGTTGCGTTTTATCGACAGCCTACAATTTATGGCAGCATCGTTGGATGAGCTAGTAAAAGGTTTCAGCGAGTTTGATAAGTTACAAGATTATTTTGGAGATAAATTTAATCTATTGACAAAAAAAAAAGGAATAATTCCGTACGAGTATCTCGACGATTGGAGTAAATTTGATGAAACTTTTCTACCTAAAAAAGATAAACTTTATTCGCAACTAAAAAAGGAAAATATAACTGATGACGAGTATAAATATGCACAAGACACTTGGAAAGAATTCGATCGCAAGACGTTTGGCGATTATCATGATTTCTATTTGAAAACTGATGTGTTGTTGTTGGCGGACGTATTTGAAGCTTCCGAAAAGTGAGTTATAATAATTATGGACTCGATCCTTGTTGGTAGTTCTCTGCCCCTGAGTGATCTTGGGATACTTTGTTAAAGTTTAGTAAAGTGAAATTGGAATTACTGACTGACGTTGACATGCTTGGTTTTATTGAGAAAGGTGTCCGAGGCGGTATTAGCGTGATAACAAAGAACTTTGCGGAAGCAAACAACAAGTATATGAAAAAGTACAATCCTGAGCTTCCATCGAAGTATATCCTTTATCTCGATTTTAATAATTTGTACGGTTATTCGATGTCAGAACAAATGCCATTTGGTTAATTTCACTGGATTACGACTGACCAATTTTTAGCGGAAACAGAAAATAGGATACCTGACGATGTTTCTTATTTTGTTGAAGTTGATCTCGATTATCCTACTTCGTTACACTATTTACACAACGATTATCCGTTTTGTGCAGAATCAATGAATAGATTATAGTTTATTATCTCAAGAACAACAAACATCACCAAGACAAAATTCTACGGTAAAAAAGTTAGTACTAAATTTACTCGACAAGAGAAATTATGTTTTACATTACAAAGTTTTAAAACAAGCGGTAGATGCTGGCATTGTGCTGAGAAAAATTCATAGAATGTTAAAGTTTAATCAGTCGCCGTGGATGAGAGGTTATATTAACTCAAATATTTCGAGAAGATCCGTAGCGAAAACCGATTTCGAGAAAAACTTCTTTAAGCTTATGAACAACTCCGTTTTTGGTAAGACAATGGAAAATATTAGAAAAGCGAGTAAACATCGAGCTAGTTAATGATGTCAATCGCAGGAACAAAGTTGTGTCAAATGATGATTTTGTTAGTATGAAAATTTTTAATGAGAACCTTGTCGCGATAAAGCGACGAAAAACAAATCTAAAACTAAATAAACCTATTTGCGGTGGAGCTTCCGTGTTAGATTTGTCGAAGTGGCTCGTATACGATTTTCATTATAATTTTGTTAAGAAGCAGTGGCCATTAAGTAGATTATTGTTTACTGATACTGACTGACTTGTTTATGAAATCGAATGTGATGACGTCTATCAGGATATTTATGATAACCGACATCTGTTTAATCTCTCTGATTTCCCTCGTGATAGTAAATTTTATGATGACGCAAATAAAAAGGTTATTGGTAAGTTGAAGGATGAAATGAACTACAGCATCATCAAATATTTTATCGGATTGCGGAGTAAAATGTCTGCCGTGTTGTTAGACAATAATAAAATAACAAAAAAGCAAAAGGTTTGCCTCGCGATTTTGTTAAAAAAATTTATGGAATTTGATGATTAAAAGTACGCACTTGACGGCGGCGTTAGTTTTATAAGAGCAATGGCTATTCGAACAAATCATTATAAACTTGAAACAGATGTTATTATCAAACGTGGATTAAGTAGTTTTGATGACAAACGCTATTGCGAAAATGGAGTAGATAGGTTTGCTCTTGGGTACTCTCGCAATGACATATCTGTACTCGGTATTATATTTTCCGACTAGGATATGAAATTTTGTGTGAACTTTAGAAATAATGTTTGAAAATTTGACAGTGACAAATAGCTATAATAGCAAGATCAAATATCTAATGATAGACGGTAAACAGTTGACAGTTGAAATTAACAATGAAATATCAGGAATATATTTTAGTGATATCGGCTTTGCTCGTGACAAGCTAAAGCTTTCGCTTATCAGATCGGGTAACAGCGAGTATTTTAATTATCTTGAAAAATTGAGCCGTGAGTTATCAAAGGGATTTAATAATTTTCATGATCCGATCAGTCAACAAGAATATACTAAACTTACCATTGATCTCGATCGGTAATAGGTATATTTTATTGATTAAAAAATATCCTCTTAATAAATCACAAATGAAAGATTTATTTGAGTCTCGTCCTTGTGTTTGCGGTAGAATAAAGTTTAGTCTCTAATGTCATGATGAGGAAATATTTTTAACATCTACAGTTGAAACACTGATAATTGGTGATGAAGTCTAAACTTCTAACTCCTGCCGGTATGAAATTTTGTCTAACAAATTAGTACGAAATTTTATCTCACAATAATCGACGAAATAAACTTGAGCCAGAAACCTTATCATCATTTTGAGAAAAAAAAAATTGTTGGCAGGGGCGGGTGGGTCCCTGGGGTGGGAATTTGTATTTGTTTGGAGTTGGTTGGGACCTGTGAGAGGGCTCTTGGGCTAGAATCCTTTTTCCTCTTACTACTTATGTATGTGCTAATAATTGATTATTTGCCACAATACATATTAAGTAGTAATAACTGTTTTAAGTATTTACCTATTAATATGCATCCATTTAAGTTGGTGATTATACCACTGGAGCCCATCGTCCACCGTGTCTTTTTTCTTGTATGGTTAAGAGAATATACAAGCAGTATTTTCTTAAGTTAACTGACTTGTTTGGATATTGCATAATACGCAACATAGCAGGATGGCACATTGTGAACACCAACCATTGTGTTATAGCGGATTTCACTATGAATATTTTAAAGTATACTGTTCTTGTAGTGATATTTTGAAGCTTTTAAAATGCAAATGTAAAAATGACTACATATAATGAATAATAAAGATGGGTTTTCTTGTTTTACATAATTCATATTTTCTACAGGACCAAGTCAAAGTTATATTTAAGTAGAACGAGGGTGACAGTGATTCCATCAAGTTCTCCAAGAACATCGCATCAGGTGGAGTTGCTGGAGCTGTCACTTAGCTTTATCTACTCCCTGGACTATGCTGGCACTCGATTGGCCACTGATTGCAAGTCTGCCAAGACAGAAGGCGGCGAGAGGCAGTTCAAGGGTATATCGCAAGACCTTGGCCACTGATGAAATTGTTGGATTGTCCCGTGGCATAGCAATCTCATGCGTGGGAATTGTGGTTTACAGAGGACTTTACTTTGGGTTGTTTGATACTTTGAAGCCACTGCTGCTTGGAGAGAGTGCCAATGTAGCCGCATCCTATACCCTTTGGATGGGGAGTTATTGTCACTGCTGGTCTTGTGTGATACTCCACTGATACCATCCGTCGCCGCTTGATGATGACATTTGGAGAGGGTGTCAAATACAAAGGGTCCATTGACTGTACCGTCCAGATTCTAAAACACGAAGGATTTAAGTCACTGATGAAAGGCATCAACCTTTATTCTATGAGTCAACTTAGATTTACATTTGTCCCACTGAATTGTTAGCTTGGAGTTTCTAAGATCTCCTTGTCTTCACTCTAATATAAAGTGAAGGATCTGATGAGGGAAGGAAATATATTTATACGTTTGCAGTAACAACCCTGAAGTTTTTGAAAATTTTATATTAATCCACAATTTACTAATCCCATTAAATCATATCTGTGTTTCTCTTTCAGGTGCCGGTGTTTGCCTTCTGCATGGTTTTGCTGCAGCTGCTTTCCTTGCTGGTGCTGACAAGCTCAATGAATACTATATTAAGTTGCATGTGTCTATCATGAAGTAAAGATTTGTTGCATACTTTTCTCAGCAACTACCATAAATCTGAAACGTTTAAAAGAGTCCGTAATTGACTAGAAATTGTAAAGCTTGTTTCCATATCTACCTAAATTTATGCATTCCCTATTTTTAATTTTTTATGTGCTAATAGAATTTGTTTACTTCACGAGCTACAGAACCTTAAATTTTTCCAGTTTCTAAACCCAGTCTGTATCTGTTCAAGAAAGAATTGTACAGTTTAGTTTTTAAATGTCCAGGAACTATATGTACGGGTGCTTTCAATTCCAGTCAGTTCATTCAGTTGTTAAGATCGTTATATCATTTATATTGGGTATAGTGTTGTCAACATTTGTTATATCCCGTTTTAAATTTAACAGTTCTTCTCCTTGGTGATTTCATTCAATTTACAGTTCTTCATCAAAGGAATTTGGATGCCTTGTATCGTACATCTCCGGAATTAGTTGTCTAATTGACTACATATATATTATGATAAAGATTTGAATCATAATCTTCTTCTCATATCTTGCTATGAGAAGGAAACACTCAGAACTTTAGAAATGACTTTTTCCATGGTTAAAGAGAGAGAGAGAGAGAGAGAGAGAGAGAGAGAGAGAGAGAGAGAGAGAGAGAGAGAGAGAGAGAGAGAGAAGACAGTTCGGGCTCTCTTAAAGAAAGAGGTGTCACTCATAACCGTGTAGATACAGCTACATTTCTTTCGGGAACTTGGCGATGCGGAGGTACGGGATCGACTGTAAGAAAAGACAGAGTGCTTCTGATTCTGCTAAGAACGGACTTTATTTAAATACTTGATATATATAGATATATAATACTACATTCTAGAAATGCATCTTATAAAACCTTTATATTTAAAATATACGAAACACATTTAAAATTATACTTTTCCTTCGAGCTTACCAACTTCATATACTTGCATCATTTTAAAACATAATACAGATAATTAAACCTCGACTAAGTTCATGATAGCCAAAGAATATAAAATTCAATAGTTGCGATTAATGCAACAATCATTTTGAAGAAAAGTATTTTACTAAATTTAAAATAGAATACTAATTTGGAATAGGTTACTAAACATTTTCTTTATTACTTAAAGAATATTTTATTTCCAGATTAAATCTAAACATGAAGTTGGTAGCGAATTCATCTTTTCCAATAATAATTACCATAAATACAAATAAATATAAATTCTTTAAAAGAATTAAACATTCCATTACATTATAATATAAAATAGAAAGAATTCAAAAAATGTTGCAAAAGTATGAACTTTACCGTGAAAATCTCTAACATTAAAAAGTACTTATTCTTTAAAGAAATTTACAAACACAGACGATTCTTACCTGTAAGAAAAGACAGACAGAGTCCTTCTGATTCTGCTAGGAACGAACTAATTTGCTCAAGCCTGCTTCTTAATTTATACACAATTTTGAACGCATCCACATGGCCAAATAAGGAAAAACGTTGGATGCTTGCATTCGTCAGCTTCGAATCAGAACGAGACTCCTGTCTAATCTTACTGGAATCGAGTGTGTTACCTACGTCACCATACAGACGATTTTGCCTCATCAGCTTATTTATTTCGAGAAACGATGAGTCCTGTAGCTTACTCAGTGAAAGAAAAATTTAGAAATCTGGTCTATCAATCCTAGCACAACTTACGAGTGCAAATTTTGCTGACTTGTTATATAAGAGAAATATATTGTGCGGGGAAATTGCATTTGCTTGTAAGGGCGCAATCTTTATTAAAATAGTATATAGTTGTAATACGAAAATAAATAATATTACTCTCAATATATTTTAGTGTAAATTACTTTCAATATAATTTAATGAAAAATTACTTTTAATAAAATTTTGAGAAAATTTCATTCTTATTACTTTTATTAAAAATTCTGTCCTAATATATACAATGATATTTATTATCCCATAATACTTTGAAATATATTGCACTTCTAAGTCATGTTGTTTAACTTTTATAAAGCACAAACTTGCTATATCGTGTATAAATTTTAACAAAAGCTTTCTAAGGGTTTTTGTTTCCTCCATCTTTGTGCCGTTTAGAATGTCTGATGTATTGAATCAAAATGCTAAAAACAATGCCAAATATTACAGCTTTATCTTTGATCAAAACATTATCTTTTCTCTTATCTCATCAGCCTAACATAATTTTGTATAGGTCATTCGTGAAGTTTAACCATGGATTTTTGCATAAAACTGACCAATCGTTATCACAAATATGTTAAGTTTAGGCTTAAATTGAGGACCTGTGTTGGTGAAATTCGGACACCGACTGGTTAAATTTAAAATTACTGACTGATAAGACTCGAGTTTGAGTTGAATCTTGGTGTGAGACTATTTTAGTTGCAAGGAGTCTGATTCACATCACATTCGAGATATACTTTCATATTTAAAAGAACATGAAGCAATCTAAGTACAATTTATATTGCCCATACTTCAGTTGAGTTCTAATTCCCAGAAATAGCTTCCTGCATAATCATCCAGTACCACATAATGCATTAAATTCTTATCGCTAATGATCTGACTCCAAATTTGGCATTAAGTTTATGAGGCTCTTTTGTGGCTGCTTTTTTAGCATTATTCGGATCTTGGGCAAATTGGATACTAAAACACATCAAAGTTGATACAGTGCTTCTCCATTACAATGCTGTTTTTGAGCCACAAAAGCGTACCATCTTACAATCAGGGTTAATTATTATGAGGTATGTTCAAAGCATAACTGCATACACGTAGTCTCTGTTGTACACAAAACTACAAGGAATAAGGTATATAAGGGTTGATCGATTAATTTTCGGAAGGGGGAGGGGCTACGATTTCCTTTTGGATCAGGGAATTTTTTTTTCTTTTTCCTCAGGATGATTTTTAAAAAATTAAGATTCTTAGTATAATTTTTTATAAACAAATCAAATTAAGAGTAGTTTTTGGACCCAATTCAGGCCAGATATTTTGGTTTGTTAACAATCCTCCCTGCAAACCGAAAATTAAATAGTCGGTCCCTAACGATGTGATGCCAAAGTGGTTCTCATTGGTCATGAACTAGATTCAAATGCAATAAAATAATTTGTTATGAAAGCACTAAATTAAACCAATCGAATTATATACATACTTATACCCACATCATATAACGGGATACACTATAGTGAGGGAGTACTGTATACATACTCATACCCCAACATATAATGGGATGCATTATAATAAGGACTGCTGAATACATACTCATATCCACGTCATATAATGGGATGCATTATAGTGACGGACTACTGGATGTTTTACAGAATTGCAACGAAAGGGGGTTATTTATCACAGAAAAGAACTTATTAGATTAGTTGTAAAATAAAGTAAGTATTGTTCCAATGGATGTACGCAAACAACAAGTTACATAACACTGTATAAAAGAAGGCCAGCATTTACAACGAACAAGTGAAATTTAATACAAGATTTTATGAGTATATAACGATGTGCAAGATCGAACTTGACAACAGTGCATTTGTTACCGCATCACCAGCGATTACACTAGACATATAATATGAATGATTTCATACCGATTTCAGGGAAAGTCACGATCTCTACATTTCTAATCACATTGCAATGTTCAAATTCACTCTTTCAGCAGTGTGTGTGTGTGTGTGTATATATATATATATATATATATATATATATATATATATATATATATATATATATATATATATATTATATTGACACATGTTTAATTTATAATATGAGAAAAACCACCTTCCCCACCCATAATATTAAAGCTTTGGAGCCTCCAGGTTTGTTACAGTGTTTTTGACATTTGATCACTGACCCCTCAGGGACTACTGATGCAGGAGCCGACAATGATCCCCCTTTGGTACAGGCGTAACGCTAAAGCTACTTGCACACCTAAGGTTATAATCCAGTTTGCACATCATTTCATTTTCTGCCACGGATATCATCTGTTTGAGGTGAAACCTTTGAGGAGAAAACTTCCAAAAAAAAAAAAAAGGGGGGGATATTTTGTCATCTCGTATAACATCCCTGATAAAATACTCTACCAGTGTAGATGATAATTCCTTGCATTTTTAACTTGGATATATTCTGCATTCATTGCTAGCAAAAATGCTTAAAAAATAAGGAGAGTGGCACAGGACACATGTATGATGTTAAAAAAAGGACACAAGTTTGCCTAGACATATTGCTATGATTATGAATTTATAAATGATAAAGTTGTTTTTAATTTACTTGCAACATTTTTTGGTTAGAAAGTTAAAATGTTAAGCAGCGTTTATCATTCTCAATGGAGTTTGAGTTCTTTGAAATACTTGAAAATTTTATCAGATAAGAGAATAATTTAATGCGCTGATAATTAGATAAAGATAATCGATTAGACTAAAGGGTGTACTTAGAGAGGTTGTTTTGAGATGGACTCATTTGCTGCTTTGAACGAACCACCACATTACTGATATGATCTCTCAACTCAAGTAAATAAGCAGACACCATACGAACATCAATAATTATCAGCATATTTATCTGTAATTTGGGGAAATATATATTACATTTCAGTCTCAATAACTAAAGCAAATTTTCATATATCTTCGATGTTTAGGAAATCTCATTTCAGTGCACCATACTTGCACATACTAAAAGTTAATTCTGGTCTGCACAATTCTATTAGCACCGCTCCGGTGTCCTAAGTGGTTAGAGCGTCCGCCTTGGATGCAGGAGATCGCGGGTTCAAACCCTGGCCGAGCCATACCAAAGACTTATAAAATTGATACTAGCAGCTGCCTCGCTCAGCGCTCAGCATTACGAGGTTAGTGCTATGACTGGACAATAAGAGTGAATGACTCCAAAAATTGGAGAGAAACTGAATACTTAATTCTCTCCTTATATACACCGTATATTACGACTATACTTTGCAATAGACCCCACGTGACAGAATACACTATTCATTTTGCGTCGAATTGGGTCTATTCATGTGACCTAGCGCAACCATGAGAAGGCACATAATTATTCTCGAAACGTCGAAATCCATCAGATACTGAGAAATCACGCTATAGGCGCCATTTTAAATCTTATTACTAAGATAATTATTAATAATTGGCAACACATACGAAAACATCTATTGATAGATCCTATACAATTTTATACTTTTTAACAGATTCAAGTCACGTAGGCCAAACTTAACTAAATATATTTTGGACACATTACTGCAATGAAAAAAGAAATATAAAAATTAGAGGTACAATATATATAGATATACATAACATATCAAGCCTATTAACACATCGCCACGTTCCAGGCCATTGGCGCATTAGCACATTCAATATTGGCATTTATTCGGAACACCACTGAGATTCATTTGCAACTCTGTATATTTAGACTTGTGATAGAATTTTCAGGACTATTTAATATTTTATTTACAACATTTAAGTTCATTTAAAATTTTCACTTTCTATTCTAGGGAAATGAATTATTTGTTGAATTTAACAAACTTGTTGGATTTTGCTCTTTTCTGTTACTTAGTTTAAGACCATAGTGTCATAACACAATCAATTATCCATCCATAGCGTCGTAACATATTTATCAATTGTTGCTGGTGCAACTATCATACAATTATAGAAAATATCTTCCTGGGGAATATTTAAATTTTCAGCGATTAAGTTTTTTAGTGGCCTAGCACCCTTTTTTTAAATAAAAAAATACACCAATTATTCCTGATCTAACGATTGTCTTTTGTCCAATAACTGATACAGCAGTAATTCAGCATCGCAGTTTTAGAAACAATCCCGAAGTGTTTTTGCACTTGGTGCTGCAGTCAACGATTGAGCACTTTCAAATGCTAGTGCGATTACTCCAAGCTCGCCTCGAGTTAGTATTCGTACATTTGGGTGATCCGAACGGTCAATTTCTAATTATTGCTTAAAAAGATTATAATTCAGTGTATAAGGTTGTCTGGTAACACCACTCTGACGCAGACAAGTGGAACAAAATCATCATAAATTTTAGGATCCGCTGTCATTTGTCTAACACCCCAACGGTAAATTCCGCAACCTCATCACTTTGGACGGAACGCATTACGTATATATAATAATAAATCTAATCTTAAACACAAACACCAAAGACAGTTAAGCAGCCGGCCGGGTAGATGTGAAACGCTTTTAAATGAATTTCTTCTTTACTTATCAACGATATTGTTGTCGTATATACGAATGATTTAAGAGCACCGTTGTCGGGTTAGTTGAGTATTACTACTTGTGAACCAGGCTGATTATCTGTCAATGATCTTAATTGACTCCATCCACTATAATAACCGGATAATATAAATAAATACGATCCAGATTCGTGAGCCGTTAAGATGTTAGATTTAGGCTTATCAAAACCATTTACGTTATCATAAAGAATTCGACAGTATTAAGTATGCTGTAAATGAACTTACCACACGTGGTTGTGTAGGCAAGTTAGCAATTGGTTCATTCACTTTTTGTTTTGATGTATCATTATCAGTTTCGAGATACTCTTTGATAAACGCAACAGACACGCCAGAGTCCACCATTTTTAGTGATCTGAGTCTTTGAGCTTGACAACAGCTTGACAGCTTGAATGTCCACATTATATGTTTTAAGTTTGCCAGTTTGATCTTCAAAAACCACGAGTTCACCTGGCACGACATCAACAACAACACGGCTGGTAAACTCAGTCAAATCCACTTTTGTTGCAAACCTGATTAGGTCTACATCAGCAAGACATCGGGTCGAGTAACGTCATTAAATGTTAATATAAATTTTTTATAGTAGTAAACTCACTTTAATGTGAAATAAATAAGTGCTTGCAGGGATGGTGGTGATGAAACTTTGCTTCCCGCATTTGCATGCAACGCTTCAAGAACAAGATTACCACGTATTGGTCCATCTAACCGAGCTTGTATCGGTATAGTTGAATAAAACTGTGTTTTTGTTTTTCTTTTGTCCACCGTCCTTCGTTAAATAATTACCAACTTCTACTAGTGGTGCAAATCCGTACCAGTCAAAATACAAACGATGTCGTGGTGTCACCACGTATGCAACTCACTGAATGCCTGGTCCTGTTGTCAAATCTAGGTTGACAATACCGGTTTCACGTGTGCGTGGCACCATTGATGCAAGTCCATCTCGCATAAAGACACCATGAAAATGTTTGATTTTGTTATAGCAAGTAAATCAAGACTGGACAATGGACGCATGGCCTTTTGCGTGTTATTGCGGGTAATCCAAGACCTGTGCCTGAGGGTATTCGAAGATTCGTTCCTGATAATCGAAGGCCTGTTCCTTTCTTATTTTATTTATATGCGACCATCAACCGCCTTTTTTCAGCGCCGTTCCTGTTGAGGTTGCTACTACCCGTAACGCTGGGACTTTTGCAACTGCTGGAGCCGCTGCTGCTGATAACGCTGAAATCGCTGCAAGGAAAGGAAATATTCCACCAGTCTTTTGTAATTGTGCCACATCTGACTTGAATAACTTTAATGTGACCGATGTATTAATGTTTTTGACCGCATTAAGCTAAGCGAGTTCCTCTTGGATCAACCACACATGAACATTTCCAGTTAATTTTGATGGAGAAACATTTCAGTGTAATCCCACAAATGTTTAATTGGGTTTTTATTTTCCCCAGCTGATTTTCACTAAGGCCGACTTCACTTCATGATAGGACATTACTATTTGAATAAGTAACGTGTTTAACTATGAATCTGAGAAAATTCTAGGTATTTTCCACGGGCGCATCAAGGACCCTCATTTGACCACCCACACCCTCCTGCAACATCGGTAATGAGTGGGTCCACAAAGTCAATGTTG
This sequence comes from Megalonaias nervosa, assembly GCA_016617855.1. Classification (NCBI taxonomy): domain Eukaryota; kingdom Metazoa; phylum Mollusca; class Bivalvia; order Unionida; family Unionidae; genus Megalonaias; species Megalonaias nervosa. The sequence continues at coordinate 98,248 of JAECUM010000724.1, forward strand.
ACAAATGAAGGTTTCCAGCAACGCTACCTACACTACGCCAAATTGCTTCGTTGCCAGTGATAATTAAGACCAGCCTCGAAAATACCAGCGGTACATGGGTGAACTTGATTTTGGCTATATCTAATTTCCCGTACAGGTAACCTAGACCACACTGAAAAAAATTGGAAACACGTAACCCATGTATCGCTGTTAATGTGTTTACTTGTGATAAAGGCTTTTATCCGCTTGCACTATCCACACATGGACAGCAATGACGAACCGAACATGATTTCTTGTTGCTGAGTGATATGATTGGTTCAGAGTCGGTACTATTCTACGTGTGGAAAAAGAATTATTCCCGGTTGCTTAACCGACACAGCAGGTACAGGGGTAACACATTTTCATGGAGACGTTGCATGCACGTATTTAAGACTAAACCTGCGAACAATAATGCCAGAATCCGGCAAAAATCTCAACTTCACTGCACTTCAATAAAATATGACAATTACGTATATCATCTACTTGGACCTGAATGTCTAATTGTTTCAGTGGAAGATGCGTTCAAGTCCAGCGATCAAACAACACAAGTCGCTGAAGTCCCGTGCGGGTTTTGTTATACTGTAGTTAGATGCGACGGTCAGACTAAACCACCAATATTGTATGGTGGCCGGGACTCGACTGAGGTGTTTCTTAAATCGATTGATGTTACAACGAAATGGATTCGACAACAGATCTATTCACCTGCTGATGTAATTATGACCAGTGATAATATTCGTGAGTTTTCCACAGCCACTCATTGATGGATCCGTGAAGGTCCTTTAACTTCCACCCCGACTGGAAGTTCTGGTTATAAAGTCCTTGACCATTGTCACATCACTGGCGCATACAGAGGAGCTGTACACAGCTCATGAAATCTACAATTACGAATTTACCCAGAGAAAACAAAAATCCCTGCAGTGATTCATAACTTGCGTGGGTATGATGGCCACTTGATTATGCAAGCAGTGGCCGTCAAACTCACCAATAAGTGTTATTTCAGACAACATTAACAAATACATGACGTTTCGGCTGGGTCAACTGCAGTTCATCGATTCATTACAGTCTCTGAATTCGTCTTTGAATATGATAGCAGACAACCTAGCGGTAGAAAACTTCACAATTACTCGTAGGTATTGTCCCACCAACACTGACCTGTTAACGAGAAAAGTTGTGTATCCGTACGAGCACATGAGTGACTGGGGCCAGTTTGCCACCGATTGAAGCGTTTTATTCGTCGTTGCAATGTAAATGCATTTCTGCCAGCGAGTACGCGCACGCAAAGTTTGGTCGGCATTCGAATACAAAAGCATGGGTCGTTATCGCGATCTCTTTGCGCACTGATGTATTTGAAAAATTTTGGGATTCTGCCATGCACGTGTACAAGTTACTTCTCATCATCTGGAATGGCTTGGGGTGCGTTGTTGTCAAAAACCAAATTCTAGTTGAAATTACTCACCGACATTGACCAGCATCTGTTTATTGAGCGCTCATTTGATGGCGCTACTCCTATGGCTAGTCACAGATATTATAGCGCAAACAACCCAAACGTGGACGGGTATGATTCCTCTGCCCCTAACAGTTACTCCACGCATCTTAATGTCAATAACCTCTATGAATAGGCAATGGTGCAACCGTTACAGGTTGGTGGGTTTCATTGGATTGATCACATACACGTGGACCTACAAAAATACGTACACAATTATGATAGCAACAGCGACGACGGATACTTCTTTGAAGTTGAGCTAGATTACCATCAACATTTACATGAAGTACACAACGATTATCCTCTGGTACTAGATGATTGGTCAGTGCCTGGTAGATGACTGTCTCAATATCAGTGCATGATCGTGAATAAATCCGTATGCAAATATACAGAATGTACCAGACTTGTTCCAAGTCTTAGGACCAAACACAATTATGTACTACATATGAGAAATCTGCAGTTGTGGATGCGACTGGAAATGCATATAACTAAAAACCATCGAGTGTTTGAATTTTTCCAACACGCCTGAATAGCGCCGTAAATACTGATAAATACTGATCTGCGCACATCAGCCAAAAATGAATTTGAGAAAGACTTATTTAAACTTATGAGCAATGCTGCGTTTGGAAAAAAAAAAAAACTTCGAGAATCTGCGCCAATGAATCCACGCAGATCTTGTACGTGATAGTGAACAAGATAAGCTTCGAAAGCTGATCGCGGTCCCGGCATTTGAACCTCGAAAGATCTTTGATGGTGGAGTTGTTACCGTTCACAGTAAACAAAAATCTAAATTCAAGCTGAGAAAGCCTATCTACGTTAGTTTGTCAGTATTGGACTTGTCAAAACACTTAATGTATGAGTTCTACTATGACAAGATTAAGTAGAGGTACGGTGACAACGTCTAGATGTTGGACTCGGATAAGGATGCATAATGCCAACCATCGATGTGTACGCAGACACGGCCAAACCATGTTTGCTCATTGAATTTGACACCAGCGAGTGTCCGAAAGAACGTCCGTTGTTTAGAAACGCGAACAAAATGATTGTTGGTAAGTTTGAGGATGAGTGCTCCAGTAAGCCATTGAAATAAAAATGTGGCACTTCGATCTAAAATGTATTCGATTGTTGTTGTATTCAACAAGAACATTAAAAAGGCAAAAAGTGTTTGCAAGGGCTATCGTGCACAGAAATCTCAAACACGGCATGTACGTGGAATATCTTCGAGACCGATGTGAATTCGCACAAACGGCAAGGATGATATGGTGTCGGAAACATCGTATGGGTGTTTGTCAGGGATTACACATTTTATAAAAGTCAACTTGCTAAGGGCAAGTTGACTGGAAGAGTGAACTTGCCCTTAGAAAATATGAGCTTGCCTTAAACATAATATCCCAACATGAGCAAGATGAGACAAAACAAAAAAAAATGGTATATTTTAAGCGAATCGAATTTATTTATTGAAATTTTGTCTCCTTTGTATCTCTGTCGGCACCTTACAACCATATGTCGATAGTTATATATATATATATATATATATATATATATATATATATATATATATATATATATATATATATATAAGTAGATAATAAAGAGTTCAAATATAGACATAGTTGGAAGAGTAAAAGCAGATATGAATATGTATATAGTTAGATCACGGGATAGGTGTACTAGATTTTGGAAACAGCTTCATTTTTAAGAGAGAGAGAGAGAGAGAGAGAGAGAGAGAGAGAGAGAGAGAGAGAACATATTTGAAAATCCGACATTAAAGAGTGATTTGAGAAGACTTATTTTGTCCATTTAATTGTTTGCCAAGCAGTATGTACGAGTCTCCTGTAATACAAATTATCATCAACGCCACCTGTGGGTGTTACGTTTTCCTAACATAATTACGCTTTGAACAAAATCCGTTGGGTAGTCAATCGTTAGAGACGAGTACCTTTAATTTCCAAACACACACCTGTCAAAGAAATCTCACGAGTTGTACTTCTAACAATTAACACAGCTTCAACATAACAAGTGGCGACATGGATCAATACTACCTTTGAAAATCTTGGACAAACTGCCCGATGCCAACTTAGAACCTGAAAGACGGAGAATCCCTGGTATATACACATATTACGATTACAATGTAACTGATAAAGTCATAATATAAATATCTATTGATTGTTTGTCAACGCTTGTTTATAATAGTAATTGTTCTTATTAGCACGTCTTCTGAATGAGAAAATGCGAGACTGACCTTGACATTAGCTACATAATGGAAATGACAATATATGACAGAAATTGTATCCAGTTACGCAGAAGAAACATGCGCTACATATAAACGCTGACATATGTATTGTGGCGAGATAGCAAGGTTAAAAACTCGCAGAACGGAAAGCATTAGGATACATACATATATTAATCTGGTTTATGACTCGTAAGTATCGTGTACGAGACATGTTACGTGACTGAGTACGAGGGAGGAAACTCCTACCAGCACGAGGCGCACGCCTAAATGGAGCAGGCTGTTACAAAGGCGGCGCAAAGATGAAACAACCTCGTTAGAAGAGTAATAACTGAGGTCGTTCTCCCCTATTTGGAGGAAAACGGCATCAGGAACACCCTCCCTGCGAAAACTATCCCGCAAAACACGGTGGACAGTCGCTCCAGACAAACCATGAAATTCCACATTTAAATTATCAGGCCATGTTAGTAGACATGTTTTTACATAACGCTCAAGGCGACAAATAACGTTACATACACACACAATGAGCCGCATGACGAAAGACAAAATAAAAGGTAGTGCGACTCCTTAAATAGGACACAGCCTAATCACCCTTGAAAAGCTCCGCGGAAAAATGAGAAACGTCTCACATATGTTACACAAAAAAAAAAAAAAACAGTAGGAATTTACTTTATTTTTGCAGTAGTAACCGTTTCCCATCAAAATGAAGGTTTACTAATATAAATCCAAAAAGGAAGAAATTTAAAGGAAAAAGAGAAAAACCCTTTATCCCGACCAATTAATAAAATTTTTATTAAATATTTCAATTTTTTATTTTTTTTAAAAATATTTTTTTATTTTTTAAACTAAAATATACAAATATATAACCTGGGTGAAGTTTGACATAAATGCTGTCCTTACAACCAAATTAATGGCCAACAAACAATATAGCAAATACAGATACAGCAAACACAGGACATAAGCGATACTTAGCAACGATCACTGAAAAATATAGGGGAAGGAATTCCGACTCGGACAGCAAAGCCACAGATCGGAGGAACAACCCCTCAGACAGAAGAACCAGCCTAGACTCTTCATACACACTAGTGACAAATACACCGTTCAAACTTACGTCTAACTAATTTTTTTTTCTCATCAAAATTCCTTTTGAAATAAAAGACACAACACAACAGACCTTAGGGTGTACAAAACACATAAAACCACTTTATTTTGTTTTGGAAAATGGGGGGGGGGGAGCATTTGTCTGGTGTAGTGATCATTGAACATAACAGAGGAATGGCTCAATGGGTATATAGGTCACTTATTGGATTTAAACGAGCCACTTGTGGTTTATTTGAGTCTTATAAAGACAAACTTGCATTGGCTGAAACTGGAAAAAGTCATGAAACAAATAGGAGATAAATCATTTTAAGAAATTCGTACACAAGGTAAAGGACATCAATTAAGCCCTGAACCTGAGGCAGAGAAATATAGAGAAGAATATTCGGATTACGCAGCTGCAGAATCATTGATTAAAGAGCAACAAATATCAGAACACCCAAGTTAAATGCGCCTTTACCAGCAAAACCCAAAGAATTCGAAGAACAAACAAAACCTGTGATACCTGAGAGAACATCAAGAGAAGAATAAGACAATCATATGAGAAAGTGGATGAATCAAAAACCTGTACCCGAATTTTACACACCGGAAGAACGTTTCAGATGAAAACTAAACAAATAAAAAGGTGGATGGAGCAACGACCAAAGGAAGAAGGTCTTGGTGGACTGAGTGATCCTAACGACCTCACAGATGGATTGAAAACACTTACGAGATCAATTTGTGCCGGTAACAGCGCACCAGAAGTCATTAATAATAATAATAATAATAATAATAATAATAATGAAGACTTTGTATAGCGCCTAATCTTTAGAAGCTCTAAGCGCTTTACAACATTTGGCAACACTTAAAAAACATATATAATGATATGATTACAAAAATAAAAACAAACACCACGAAAGTAGAAAACAGAAAACATGATGTAAATATTTAAGGTAAGGAAACATTATTAAGTCTTTAAGTCTGTTCTTGCAGTTGAAATAGGTGAGTTTTAAGAGCGCTCTTGAATGAGATCACTGTGGTTTTGTGTCTAAGTTCAGTGGGCAATTCGTTCCACGTTGCTGGGCCCTGGTATGCAAAAGAACGTTGTCCATATGTTTTCATTTTCATAATGGGAATAATGAGAATACGAGTGTCAGAAGAGGAGCGTAAGTATCTTGCTGGTGTGTACACATGGTTGAGGTCGGATCGGTATGTTGGACTGGAGCCCGTCAGTGAAACGTAGCACAGAGAACAAATTTTGTGTTTAATTCTGGATCGAATGGATAGCCAGTGTGGGGTACAAAGCAGGGGAGAGGCGTGCTCTGATCGTGGTACTCTAATAATGATCCGAGAAGCTGTGTTTTGAACATTTTGAAGTTTCTGGAGTAGATATTGAGACGAACCAGACAGAATTGAGTTACAATAGTCCAGTCTTGAAAGTACTAAGGAACACATGAAAGATACTTGCGAATGGAGCTGATGCGTCTCAGCTCAAGATATGCAGCCTTGCATATGTTCATGACATCTTGGTGCAATGAGAGAGTACCGTCGAGAGTAACACCTAGGTTTCGTACTGACTGTGTGAATTTAATGTTGGTGTTGCTGATATTTATTGTCTGAGGTAAAGGATGTGAATGAGAAAGTCTTTGTGTTGTAATCAGAATGGCTTCAGTTTTAAATGAGACCACACCTCTGGTATCGTATAAAGAAATAAGTATCGCATGTTGATGCATGAACATGTTCAAGACACCCATGATGTATATAACGAATTTCGCTCGTACAACACCCATGATGAGTTCTGAAACGATTGAGACACTGCGTGTGATACGCGAGATTTATGCTTTAGTGCAACAGGTTGATGTAAATACAAACCAGAGCGTTACCTCGATGATTACAATCGCAGCAACAAAACCAAAATTTTGTGTGACATTTCTGCAGACGTTACTGTTGGGGAATCACACACACACTTGAGATTGCGCTAACATCGCTGCGATTTTATTATTGTTGGTCTAATATCCGATCACAACCGTTGGTGGTCTGCCCGCAAATAACACATTTGTGTTTTCGCCAGGTCGTGGATCATCTTTGAGTATAGTTGAACTTCCACAGGCGCGTACGATATTACTTCAATCGATGATGAAGTCCGACGAAGAATTTCTGTGTTAACTTGTAAAGACTCTAAAATTTCTTTACGTGAACATGAGCACACACTCAGCTTCTCCACTGCAATTGTATCTCAGCATTATTTGGTTAACATGGGAGAATCGTCGTTGAAAACACTTCTGGGTTTGCCCAAAGATAATCCCGAAAATGGACAGTTTTTTTGTGCATCACTTACATCCGGGGCTGGATACCATATCGTGCCTGACATTGTCAGAATTACCTCAGTGACGCA